>CAUYNB010040090.1:0-23184 GCA_963574225.1 Lagothrix lagotricha | reverse complement strand
GTTTTTTCTGTTTCTTAGTTTTCCTTCGGCGGACGCCCCTCCCCCACAGAGCTGGACCTTCCCGGGTTCAGCTGTACTTGCTGTGAAACTCTCAATCCTCAGCAGTTCCAATTGCTGGGTTTTTTTTGTTGTTGGGGGCGGGAGGAATCAGCCTTCCCCTGGGGCGACCCACTACGCGGGCTAGCTGCGTTAAGATTCCTGGCGCTTTTCTGCCCAGGAATCTCCTGGTCTGTTTCCCCACTTCAGTCCGCTTTTTAATCAGCTGAATGGGAGACTGTCTTCCCGGAGCTCCAAACGCCAACTCAAAAGGCACTCAGTCCCGTATACTCTGGACTGAGAACAGCCGCGCCGAGGCGCCTGCAAAACGGCCGCGCCGGCCAAAAGAGTCGCGCTGGCTACCCGTGGGGCTCCTCCACCGGGAATCTCTTGGTCGGTGGGCAATAAAAATTCATCTGAAACTGTGGCATCCACTCACTCTGCGCTTTCAGTGGGAGCTACAATCCTGAGCTGCTGCTAATCAGCCATCTTGGATCTCTCTCTTCTCTAGCAACTTTTAACAGTTTTTCTTTCATTTGGACGTTGGAGAATCTGGTGAGTCTATGTCTTGAGGATGGTTATCTTTATAGTATATCACAGGGATTCTCCGCATTGCTAGCATTTGAATATTGGCCTCTCTAGCATGGTTGGGGAAATTTTCATGGGCAGTATCCTCAAATATGTTTTCCATGATTTTGTTCATTCTTCTTTATTTCTTAATTTTCATCTGCCTAAATTATTTTAGAGAGCTGGTCTTTGAGCTGTGAATTTTTTTTACTCAGTTTTGTCAATTCTTCTATTAATACTTGCAATTATATTAGAAATTTGTTGAAGTGAGTTTTTTAGCTCTTATCAGATCAGTTTGCTTTTATCTTATAATGGTCATTTCATCTTTTAGCTTCTGTATTGTATTATTGTATTCCTTTGATTGCTTGAATTGGATTTTGAATTTCTCCTGATTCTTCATTCCCATCCATAATCTGAGTACTGTTTCTGTCATTTGAGACATTTCAGTTTTGTTAAGAACCATTGCTGGGGAAGTAGTGGGGTCTTTTGGAGGTAAATCAACACTCTGGCTTTCTGAGTTGTCAGAGTTCTTGCATTCATTCTTCCTCATATGTGAGGGCTGATGTTCCTTAAGTCTTTGAAGTTGCTGTCCTTTAGTTTTTTTTTTTTTTTTTTTGCTTTTACCTTATTTTGTACCCTGATAGGCTGCATGTTTGATTGTGGCATAAGGTGGGTTCAGTCAACTGGCTTCATTTCTGGAAGGCTTTAGGGGCCAACACTCAGCTCAGAACTCCTGACCTATGGACTCTAACTCTTGGTGTGTATACAGGGCCCCCATATTTGTTCTATGACTTCTACAGCTTAGAAACCTGCTATGATGGAGGGGCTTAGGTGTTCCTGGTCTGCCATCCGCAATATTTGGATGGATAGTGCTGTCCAAATCACTTTATCTGTATGGTGGCAGTGGGATCCGTGCTTGTTCACTCATTCCAGCAGCTGCAGTAGCACAGTGGGGTGTGCATGTGCTGGCAGGGATACAGTACCAGCAAGAGTAAGGCTGCTGCATTCCTGTGTGTGTTTGCACCAGCAGTAATGGAGACAGGGCATTGGTGAGGGTGGGGCCACTGTGTTCATGCATGCATTCACACACCAGCAGCAGTGTTGGCATGCAGTTGCCCACTTCTGTGCACGGGTTTGCCACAGCTGGGTGGTGGTAGCATGGGAGGGATGGGGTTTTTAGCATCCATGCATGTATTCACACTGGCAATGGCAGTACAGCTAGGTGCCTGTGTGTCAGCAATGAGGCAGGATGGTGGGGTGCACTCACACTGGCAGAAGTTGCACATGGGCTGTGTGTGCACATGTGGGCCAGTGAGTAAGCGGTTGTGAGGTCCATCTGCACACCTATGTCAACAAAGTGGTAGGAGGGTGGTGATTGGCAAGTTGTGCTGAAAAAGCATTGTGGGGAGGCATTGGGATGAGGGTGTAGATTGTCTGTTGCCTGTTTATGGGAGTCAATCTACTGGGGTTCTTTTGTGGTTTGGTATGGTTTACTAGTGAAGGAGCTATAATGAGGCCTCTGAAAAGACACCCTGTTTGGGCATATAAGGGTGTATTGCAGGCAGACATGGTTAGGCTGGAGCTCAGGAGAGGCAAGCTGACAGAAGGCCCTCACAACTGAGTAGCCCTGGCTAACAGGTAAAACCACACTGCTCTGTCCAGGTCTGACAGTCACCTGAAGGTTAAAGTCTCCTAGAGGAACATGGTCAGCCTTGAGAAAAGGGCACCCCTGGTTGTGCTTCACTGCTTCACTGCAGACATTCCAACACAAAAGCATGTGGGCTCTGCAAAGGCCAAATTCTACCTCTACTACCTTTCTAAGCTGCTCTTCCTACTAGCTCAAGTGTCCTTGGAAGTACCAGGCTCTTCTGCTGTCTGGATTCTGGAGGTCCATTGCAACAGTGGGCCATTCCTCACCTTTACAATTTACCCTTTCCCTAGGAGTTGCTAGGGCCAGGAACATGTCCCCATGCCTGGCAGTGCTGTGCAGCATTCCAAGTTTCCTCCTCCATCAGCCTAGTATCAGCATCCTCCCTCCATACACTGTAAATGCCTTTCCTCTGAAGATCTGCTTGGAATATGCCAATCTTTTCAGTGTCCCAGTCTTGGTGGGAGATGTTCCTCCTGGCTGGATCTAGTTGCCCATCTTGGTCCCTCCCTCTAACCTTTGTTTGCCATTGGTTTCTTGATTCTGAGTTCTCTTCCAGCTTTCAGATCTGAGGAATGCCACTACTTATTTTTGTATATTCATACTGTATCTTGCAATTCTACAGAATTTATCAATTTTAACATATTTTAGGTAGAGTCTTTAGGTTTTCCTATGTCTAAGACCATGTCATATGCAAACAATGCTAATTTGATTCCTCCCTTTCAGATTTGGATATCATTTATTCATTACTGTTACCTAATTGCTCTGGCCAGGACATTCAGTATTATGTTGAATAAAAGTGTTGAAGGTGGTCACTCTTGTCTAGTTCCCAATCTTAGAGGAAAAGCCATCAGTTTTTCCCTATGCCCTATGGTGTTGACTGTGATTATTTTGAGTTATACTCCTTTTATACCCAGTGTTTTCAGAGTTATTATCATAAAGTATTGTTGAATTTTATCAAATGCTTTTCAGAGTATCTATTGAAATGATCATATGGTTCCTGGTATTTGTTCTGATATTGTGATGTATTGTGTTTATTATTTTGCATATGTTGAACTATCCTTGTGTTCTGGGGATAAATTCTACTTGATCATGGTGAATAACCATTTCAATGTGTTGTTGAGTTATTTGCTAGTAACTTGTTGAACATATTTTCATCTATGTTCATCAGTAATATTGGCCTGTAGTTCTCCCTCCCTCCCTCCCTCTCTTCCTTCCTTCCTTCCTTCCTTCCTCTTTCTTTCTTCTTTCTTTCCTTCTTTCTTCTTTCTTTCTTTCTTTTTTCTTTCTTTCTTTCCTTTTATTCTGTCTCTCTCTTTCTTTCTTTTTTTCTTTCTTTCATGTGTTCCTGTCTGGTTTTGAAAGCAGTGGAATGCTGGCCTTGTAAAGTGAGTTTGGAAGTATTTTATTCTTTCCATTTTTTTTTTTTTTTTTTGAGGCGTTTGAGCAGAATGGACATTAATTCTACTTTAAAATACTTGGTAGGATTCAGCAGTGAAGCCACCAGGTCCAGGGTTTTTCTTTAATGGGAGACTTTTTACTATACCTTAGAACTTCTTATCTGTTATTTGTTTGTCAAAGTTTTCTATTTTTTCATGTTTCAATTTTGTAGACTGTATGCGTACAGGAATTTATCCATTCTAATTTTCTCAATTTTTTGGAGTATAGTTCATACTTTTTTCTTAGTCTAGGTAAAAGTTTCTTGATTTTTATCTTTTTATAAAACTAAGTTTTTGTTTTATTAATCTGTGTTGTTATTTTAATCTTAATTTCAGTTATTATTGCTCTAATCTTTATAATTTCTCCTTTCTACTAATTTGGGCTTTGTTTTTGCTTCTCTAGTCTTTTGAGGTATAGTTGTTTATTTGAAGTCCTTCAATTTTTTTAATATACATGTTTATTGCTATACAACTCTCTCTTAATAAAGCTTTTGCTCTATCCCACAGATTTTGATATGTTCTATTTCAATTTTCATTTGTTTTACAAAAATTTTTATATTTTTTCTTAATTTGTTTATTGATTCATTGATTATTTAGGGTCATGGTATTTAATTTCCATGTATTTGTGTATTTTCTGAGATTCCTCTTACAATTGGTTTTTAGTTTTATGCCATTGTGGTCAGAAAAGGTATTTGATATATTTTCTATCTTTTTGAATTTATTAAGTTCTGAGTCCTAAGATATGGTACCTTCTGCAGAATGTTATATCTATTTATGAAAATCATGTGTATTCTGTAGCAGTTGGATGAAACGCTCTGTTAATATCAGTTAGGCCCATTTGGTCAATTGTGTAGTTTAACTGTAATGTTTCTTTGTCAATTTTCTGTCTAGATGATCTATCCACTATTGAGAGCTAGTGTCCATTATTGAGAATTAAAGCCCCCTAATACTGTGATATTTAAGTCTGTGTTTCCCTTTAGACCTATTAATGTTTGCTTTATAAACTTGGGAACTCTGGTGTTTGGTTCTTAGAGATTTATTATTGTTATATCCTCTTACTGAATTCATCACTTTATCATTGTATAGTGACCATCTTTATTTCTTTTTATAGCCTTTGATCTGTATCTTAGTATAGCTACTCCTGCTTTTTTTTTTTTTTTCCAGTTTCGTGGAATATTTTTTCCACCCCATTCACTTTTAGTGTACATTTGTCTTTATAGATGCAGTGGTTTTCCAGTATTCAACATATAGTTGGGTCACATTTCTTTCTTTTTGAGATGGAGTCTCACTTTGTTGCCAGGCTGGAGTGCATTGGCATGATCTTGGCTCACTGCAACTTCCACCTCCTGGGTTCAAGCAATTCTCCTGCCTTAGCCTCCTGAGTAGTTGGGATTACAGGCACATGCCACCACACCTGGCTAATTTTTGTATTTTTAGAGGAGACAGGGTTTCACCATGTTGGCCAGGATGCTCTCGATTTCTTGACCCTGTGATCCACCCACCTTGGACACCCAAAGTGCTGGGATTACAGGTGTGAGCCACTGTGCCTGGCCAAGTCATATTTCCTTATCCATTCAGATGTTCTATGCCTTTTAGTTGGAGAACTGAGTCCATTCACATTCAGTTTTTTTATTGATACATAAGGACATACTACTGCCATTTTCTTGCATGTTTTCTGTTGTTTTGTACATCCTCTACTAATTTCTTCCTTTCTTACTGTTTTCTTTTGTGTGTAAGTGATTTTCTCTGTTAGTATGTTTTAATTTGTTGCTATTTTTGGTGAATCTATTATAGGTTTTTGCATTGCAGTTACCACGAGGCTTACAAAAAAAGTCTTATAGATATAAAACGTTATTAAAGAGATGACAACTTATAATAGATCCCAACAAATAAAGAACAGAAACAATCAAAAGAGAATTAAAAAAAAAACTTATACACTTTAACTGCATTTAATTATGTTTTCTCTGTGTATTTTTATAATGCCTGTTTCTTAACTGTTACTGTAGTTATTTTTATTTTTGATAGATGTGTCCTTTGGTGTTCATCCTACAGATATGAGTGGATTGCAGAATTGTACTAATAGAGTATTCTGGGTTGTTCCATGTACTTAATTTTACCAGTGGATTTTACTAGGCAATATATCTTCAAATGTTTTCTTTTTGTATGCTAGCGGGTTTTTTTTTGTTTTTTGTTTTTCTTCACATTGAAGGACTCACTTTAGGACTTCTTACAGTGTGTGGTGGTGGTGAATTCTCTCAGTTTTGTTTGGGAAGGATTTTATTGCTTCTTTAAATTTGCAGAATTGCTTTTCTGGGTACTTTATTCTCGAATGACAGGTTTTTTCCCCAACACTTTGAAAATCACACTCTATTTTGACCTTTATGATTTATATTGAGAAGTCTGTTGCGAGCCAAATTGGAGCTCCATTATATGTTATTTATTTGCTTCTTTTCTCATGCTACTTTTAGTACAGTTTGATTATATATGCCTTAGATTATTTGGGTTGATATTATATGCCTTAGATTATTTAGGGTGAATCTGTTGGTGTTCTCTGACCTTCCTGTGCCTGGATACTTATCTCTTTTCCAAGTTTTGGAAAATTTTCTGTTATTATTTTTTGAATAAACTTTTAATTTATTGTTCTTGCTCAACTCCATCTTGAACACAAATACTCCTTAGGCTTGGTCTTTTGAGGTAATTTTCTGCATCTTATAGGTGATCTTAATCTCTTTTTATTTATTTTTTTCTTTTCTCTACTCTGTGTATGTTTAAATAGCCTGTTTGCAGGCTCACTTATTTTTTTTTCCCTCTGCATAAGCCTTTCTGCTATTGTGTGCCTCCAACGAAATTTTCACTTCAACAAATGTAGTTCTCAATTCCAAGATCTCTAAGTTCTTTTAAAAAAATCATTAAAATTTATTTGTTAAATTTCTTTGACAAATTTCTGAATTACTTTTCTGTGTTAACTTGGAGGTCATTGAGTTTCTTTAAAATTGCAATTGTGAATTATTAGTCAGAAAGCTTACATGTTGCTCTTTCTTTAAGATCAGTTACTGGTTCCTTGTTTTGTCCATTTAAGGAGGTAATGATTCCCTATTTGTTGTCATACATTTCGTAGATGTACATCTGTGTCTTTGCATTGAATAATTATTTATTTCAGTCTTGTTTGTATGGCTTTTATTTATTTATATTGGATATATTTACTTAGAAATTATTTGTATTTTGTTGATTTTTTTTTAATCTGCTACATCACTACCTCTTTTCAGCACTAGATGATGTCTTAAGTCCAGGTTTGCCTTGGTTCTAGTAAACAATCATAGTGTTGCCTTTCCCAAATTAAAAAGGTCCCGAAGATAATCTCAGTAGTGTGGGAAGGCTAGCTAAGGGGTTCATGCTCAGGGAATCTGTGAAACAAACCTCCTACGGTGTGGTGTTGCCAAACAGCCACTATAATTTAGAGTGACTAAAGTTATAGACCTTTTTGCCAAGTTACAGAACAGTTTCTAGGACTAGTTATATTGGTCCTGCTTGCCCATCTTTATCACTGACTGTCCTCAGGAAATTTCTTTCTTCAGCCACTCTCAACACTTCCTGTGGATTGAGGCAAAGACTGGTCTCTGGCCAGAGATTCCAAAATGGTGAGGAAGCTTGTTGTCCATCTCAATCTTACGTTTTCCAGAATAGAAATTGTGAGTTAGCAGAAATTTCCACATACTTAGGGCTACACAGATTGGAGGAGAGGCATCACAGATACAGAAGTCAGATTTGTTTTCTATCTGCTTGGAGTTTTTTCGCTTCTCTGTGGTCTCAGAAACTGGCTCTTCCTCATACTTGAGTTCTGGAATACTGCTGGTAATAATCTGTTCTATATATTTGTTTTGGGCTTTTATTTCTTATGGAGGAGAGTGAAGCCAGCTTGCTTCTATGCTGCCATTTGGAACTGGAAGTCTAATGCCAATGATTTTATGTGCATTTTGTCTTTTTTAATATTCATAAGCATTTACTGGGATAAATGCAATGTTGAAAATGAAGATATTGATGCAGACATGTTCTGTAGCTAGACCAATGCTCTTCAAATGCAGGGAAGTGCATGCTCAATGACTGGAATGAATGTATAAATATATAAGAGAAGATAAAAACACCCAAAATAAACATAAACATTTTCTCTTAGAGAAAATGTTGGAAAGATAAGCAATACGCAAAAAAATAGGTAGGATATATGATATGTGATAAACACTATGCAGAAAAATGTAGGAAGAGAGACAAGTGACGCTAGAGTAGGGAAATAGGAAGTTTTTACTGAGATAGTGACATTTGCATGAAGATCAGTAGAAGGTTCCAGAGCTCTCTAGGGAAGTAAAATTCCAGAAAGTGGGAACCCTCTCAAGGAAGAAACATGCTTAGTAATTTGATTTCAAAGTAACAAGGACAATTTATCTTGGGATAATTGAGAAGAGTCAGATTAAGTAAGTGAGGTAGTTTGAGGAGGTGGTAAATGGAAGGTATATGAAGTTGTATGAACCATTTTAATAACTGCCATGGAGTGAGAAGTTGTTGAGAGAATTTTTGAGCAAAGGAGTTGTATTAATTTGACATATAATAGAATCACACTAGCTTGTATTTAACACAATACACTGGCTGCTGTATTGCAAGCAGATGATAAAGGGCGTGAACAACTCAGGGAGACCATTTAGGAGGCTTTTTGCAATAAGCCACAGAAGGGATGCTGACAAAGGAACTAGGAAGATAGTTGTTCATTTTGTAAGAAGTAGTTGTATTCTGAATATTTTTGAAGATATCTGGTGGGATTTCCTGCCAAAATAAAATGCAATTGCCTTTATAATCTTAACATAGCACATGACAAATCAGAGTTTCCATGTTCATTTCATAAACTTAGCACACCCACCAAAAACATACTCTAAATGAAAACTGTCAAATAAGACTCTGATGTAAAAGCATTTAGAAAAGAAAAAAATTATACTGGCAAAGAAATCTTTCAAGGGAAACCAGGAGTACTGGCTTATATTTAAAAAAGTCTCAAATATTTAAAGAAAAATAATCACCCACAAGAATAGCAAGGTTATTGATGGAAACCTTTTGTTGATGGAAAACTATAATTTCCCCATGTAATTTTCATATTTTCCAGGCTGCTTATAGATTTTCAAAAGTCAGAACTTCAAAGCCCAGGAAAAAGAAAATGTTCTTCTTGGAGGAGGGGTCATGAAAACCTCAAGGTTTCATTTATTTGTGAGATTAAAACTAAAAGGAGCTGATGTAACGCAGATGAGAAGGTTACTTATTTATTTATATTAAATCAAATTTAAAATTAAATAATTAAAATTTGTTTATAATCTAATGGAACAAATACTTCTTCTTCTCCTTTTCTCTTAAATGGTTTCTGATAAACTGGTCACTCTGAGTGGAGGCAGAGCAAGGAGTTAGTTTCCTTTAAGGTAACTTACTTTAGCTGATATCAAGTGGACTGTTGGTCCTAAAATGTAACTGGAATTTATCTCCTCCTTAGGCTGGCAAAAGCAGCCTTTCCGTACATTGTTGGGTGGTTTTGTGCTTTGGCCGAAGGGCTGATATCCAACCTCTGCACACTGGCAAAACTAAACATTGTGGTACTCACCAGATAGGAAAATTTTTGTCTAATTGCTCACTCAGAGAGGGGATTTCTCTATTTATTTCCAGAGAGAGTTTCTTTTTCTGATTTTCACTAATGTGCTGTATTTTGAAGCCAGGTTTTTGAAGGTAATGTTACATACTTCATTATGCCTGATCCTAGGTAACAGAATCATATCCTTGCCTTGAAATTTGTTTCTACAGTTAATGAAACAAAATAAAATGTCCTATACCCATGGTACCCTAAGAAACTAATTGAATGAATCAGAAATATTTGCCTTTCTAATATGTAGTTAACATTAACACAGTAATATATGGATAATGAGTTTAATCAAAAACAAGAGTAAGTAGTGAATAATCAGAAACTCCCTGGTGGCAATTCAGATAATCAAATCAGTAACACACTTTTTGAAAGAGTACTGTTAGTCAATCACAGGTAGATTGAGATCTATAGTTGGGAAGAAATTTTAGAAAATGACAATGAAAGTTTTCTTCTGCTGTAGAGAAGAAATGTGATTTTTCAATAATAGAAATGCACATTTTAACAACTGAGATGGTGGAAGAGAGAGTGATGGATAATATAAATAAAATGAAAAAAAGATTCTTAGCTGTTAGTAGAGACCATTGATACTAATTTATAATTATTGTCAGAGTACCTAAAATTGTTAAATTACTGAAAATATAAGCACTTAAAATTTCATATTGGATTTAAAGGCAAATCATTTGTCCATCTCCAGCTGACTACATAAATGTAATTACCATGACATATTGGACAAGAACTTTGAGTCTTAATAGTTTTAGCTCTTAATATTACTTTTCAAATAGTTAATACATGCTCACAGTATAAAATTCAGAATTTGCAATAGTCTGTATGGGGACAAGTATATCTCCTATACTTTTCCCACTGAGCCACTTCATTCCCATCCCTGGAGGCAAACACTATTGCCTGTACCTTATGTATATACCTAGAAATGTTATATGTTGGTACACATATATATCACAGAATATCGCAGAGAGATTTTGTGTGGTTCTAAACACAGAATTCATAGAAAATTGTGAATTTTACATGCACATATATAGCACACACACATACTCATATTTGTGTTTGCATAGTTGTATACAACTATATGTGTGTGCATATATACATAGTTTTAAAACATTTATTTCCTCTCACACATTGTAACACCCCACAAATATATGTTTAATGGTCCCATCTTTTATTCACTTAATGTGTCTTGGAATATGTCTACAATATAAAAAACTGGCAATGGAATTGCTGGATGAAGAACAATCCATGAATTTTCAGTTTTGATAGAAAATGCTTATTTTACCGCCTAGAATTGGCACTCATTTGTATTCTTACATTCGATGTTATCAACCAGCCTATTGCCGCAAAATCTTCTTCACAAAGTTGGTTATCAATTTTATCTTACGTTGATCAAACCTGCAGATGAAATATAAGTGCAATGTATTTTACATTGCATTTATTTCATTACGACAGGGATTAGGCACATTTTCATATTTAAGGTCACTTTATCCTTTTCTGTGGATATTTAGTTTATAATCTTTACCCATTTTTCTGTTGACTTTCTCTTACATCTTCATATTTACATCTTCTTGTGGAAATAGTCTGTGTAGATGGTAGATTCTCTTACTTTTCTTAGAGTTTTTCTGTATAACTTCAACTTGCACTTACCCTGTTTTGTACAAAACACACTTCCACTTTTTTTCCCCATGGCTAATGTAAACATAAATGGTATCACAGGTTGGATTTTTGGGAAAGTGTTCAATGTGAGATATTTATTACAAAGTGACATGGACATCCAAGTCTATGGAAGGGAGTGGGAGGAGGCAACACTGAACAGAATTCCAGCTGTAATACAGGTCCCACAACAGCTCTGCTGACTGTACAGGAAACTCTGGAACTAAAATGCCCCTGAGATGCCAGGCCTCATTGTGCCTTCATTGATCAGTCATTGGATACAGCTCTCTGCAAAGAGAAAGAAACTTGAGACACTCTGGAACTGAGGCAACCCTTGAATAGGCTGGTAGCTGAACGTATCTGTTCACAGTACTTCCAACAGACAGGGCAACAGGTCCATCACTGAAGGGATATTGGGTGGGCACACATCACAGTATGTACAAAAGATGGGGAAAAAGGCCTCATGACAACTTAAAAATGTGATTCCCTCTATCATTAATTCTCTTTTAAAGTGCTTATATTGGTACTTGGCATTGTTTAAATTTGAATCACATGGACAGTTTTTAGCCATTTCACTGGCTTTAATTTGATTTTTAAAGGGAGTTCTGCAATCTTTATTCTAAATATAACAACAATATTTTTAAGAAGTTAGAATTCTGCATAATTACCATAGAATTAAGAAGTTGATATATTTAGTTTGGAAATAATGAAACTGTAAATTTCATTGAAAATAACTCCATTTAGAATATTTTGATCATTTTTATTAGTTATACCCTTGGAGAAGAGAGTATTTTATCAATATTTTAATGGGTCAAATATTAGAGTTCTTTCACAACTTTGAATAAGAGTACACAAAGGTTTTTTTTAAAAATAGGGTCAAATCAGAAACATTTCAGAAGAAAAACAGTGGCATGGTATTAGAAGCAGTTATGTCTATGAAACTAATGAAAATATGTTTTATACACCAATAATAATTTTGTTAACATTATTTTAAATTACAAAGTGTCAAAATAAAGACTTTTTATCTTACATTAATGTTTACACTAATATGTAATTTTGGTTTTTTAAAAATAATTATATTTTAATATATATTGGAATGTGATTTAGAAACCAAATCAAAATTGTTTATAAATTGAAGAAGGTTATAAACCAACTAAATGAAAGACAACATAACTTCTAGAATTAGCACAGTTGGTAGTCAGTGTAAGAGGTATTGATTAAACTGCAGAACTAGAATATGATAAATTTTTGAAACAGATGTGATTTGTTAGATGATAAAACACTGTTTACAATAGCAAAGACTTGGAACCAACCCAAATGCCCGTTAATGATAGAGTGGATAAAGAAAATGTGGCACATACCATGGAATACTATGCAGCCTTAAAAAGAATAAGTTCATGTCCCTTGCAGGGACATAGATGAAGCTGGAAACCATCATTATCAGCAAACTAACACAGTAACAGAAAAGCAAACACTGCATGTTCTCGCTCGTAAGTGGGAGTTGAACAATGAGAACACGTGGACGCAGGGAGGGGAACATCATATACCAGGGCCTGCTAGGAAGTGGGTGGTAAGGAGAGGGAGAGAATTAGGACAAATACCTAATGCACACGGGACTTGAAACCTAGATGATGGGTTGATAGGTGCAGCAAACCACCATGGCACATGTATGCCTATGTAACAAACCGGCACGTTCTACACATGTATTCCAGAACTTAAAGTACATAAATAAAATAGAAAAGAAGATAAAACAATGTAAACTTGGTTTCAAAAGTATTTCGACACTCATTATTTTTTGACTGCCATTTTTCTTTCTTAGGTTAACTAAACTAAGTCTATTTTTCTTGAAAATCCATATTTCATACAGTGCAAATAAAAGTGCTATGGAATTTAATGACAAAGAGATAACAAGAATTGTACAACTGATGAATTAGATTCTACAAATAGGCATTATAAATAGGTTTGGTGAACAGTGTATTACATTTTAATACAAAGAGCAATTTAAACATTTTTTCATAACTCATATACTTCCATAATTCAGAAATGGCATGGCAGGTATCCAGATACCATTGTGGGTAAAACTGCACACTGTAAAAATGTGATAGAATTTGCTAACCAATTCTATTGAATTATTGGACAGTAATAAGAATTTAACTCTATTTTTTAAGAGACAAAAGTAGAGGATTGAAATAGATATACAATAAGAATGCAATCTCAAATAAGCCTGGGATAGATACATTAATAATAGGCAAAACAGGCTTTAAGTCAAAAACTTTACCAAACTTTATGAAAGGGATTAATCACAAGAAGATACAACAATTTTCAATTAAAATGACCTAAAAACGTAAGAGTTGTAAAAGAATCAGTAAACTATATTGATAAATCCACAATGATAACAGAATATTTTAACAATTCTTTGTCAGTAAATGAAAAATCGAGTAAAAATTATTAAGGATATGGAAAAACAAGATTCATTACAAATTTACTGATATTTAAATAGAACATCACGCTGCGCACAAAAGCATGACATTCATGCCTTTAAGTATACCTGAAACATTCACAAACATTGATCACACACTGGATCATGAAGCAAGTGTCAATTAATTTCAGATTTAAAGTCATAGAATCTGCTATCTGGCCATAGCACAATTTAGCTCTTAACCAATAGAACAAATCTAACTGGAAAACAAAATCCACATACTTAAAAATTAACAAAGCACTTTAAGTAGTACCTGGTTCAAAGAATAAATAAAAATGGGAATTAGTCAATATTTGAATCAATTTTAACAAAAAACTAGTGGTCAAAATTTGTAGAATCCAATTAAAGCAAAGATAATTTTATACCTTAAATGCATGAAAATATTAGAATAGTAAATTAAAAGTAATGAACCAAAAAATCTCTCTCAAGAAGTTAGAGAGCAAAATAAAACCAGAGAATAAATGATGAATAAAATAATAGAGATACTAAGAAGAATTCATGAATCAGAAAACAAATTTAAAAATAGAGATAACATACTTAAAAGTTTGATAAACCTCTGGCAAGACTAATCAAGAAGAAAAATGTCAATTATAAAAAAGTAATTATCATTACAGACCCTGCAGTTAATAAAAATATAATAATTGGATATTACAATGATGTCTTTGAGAATTTAGATGAAATGGAAATTTTTCCTAGAAAGTGTTGATTACAAAAACAGATCTAGAAATATAGAGAAATTATCAAGGGTTCTACAATTATTACAGAAATTGAATCAGTAAGTAAAATCCTATGACAAAGAAAACTACATGGAGAGTTTCTTTAGTAAATTCAATCAACAGTTATTAAATAAATTATTCAAATGTTAAACACTTTCAGAGAATAAAGAAGCATTTTCTCAAAATTAATTTATGAGACCAGCATAATCTTCACATCAAAACCAGAATAGGACTTTCTGTGAATAAAATCTATAGTCCAATTTTATCCATGAAAAGAGAGAAAAAGACCTTGAAAAATTAGTATTATTGAACCTTATTCAAAAACATTTAAAAATAATAATAATGCATAACATAAAACGTGGATTTATCACACACATGCATCATTAGTATAGGAATATAAAAGTACTCAAATCACCACATCAACAGATTAAATTACCCAAATGATAGGTGTAAAAAAAGTTTTTAATAAAATCACCAGCAGTTTATTAAAAGAAAAACTATGAACTTTTACTGTCACAAGGATTGAATAAAAATCATTTAAGTGATTTAATATTACCATGAAATTTTACAGCAATATACATAACTTAAGAATGAAACACCAAAAGCTTTCTCTTCCTATACCCACTACTATTGAGTATTCTACAGTATGTCCCAGTGAATAAGCAAAAAAGAAAATTTGGGAAAACATCCAAATTTGTGATTATTCATAGACAAAGTGCTTGTATATGTAGAAAATTTAAAATATCCAAATTTGTGATTATTCAGAGACAAAGTGCTTGTACATGTAGAAAATTCAAACAATTTAACCCATCAACTTTAAGATTTAATGATTACTGTGCAGAATTCTGGATTCACGGATGGCACACAATAATCAAATGAAAAGGTCTGCATCACCAGGAAACACTTTCCAAAAGAAGTGCCATTTATAATGCCATCAAGAATATCAAGTGCATGGAAAAAATAAACTAATAAAATAAGGGCAAGACTTGTGTAAGGACAACTGCAAAACATTATTAACATTCCAGAAGACTCAGATAAATGGAGCTATATGCTATGTTTATGTATTTGAAAACTCAATATTGAGCTGTCAACTCTCAAATTTATATAACCAATACAGCCCACTCAGAATCCCATCATTTATTTTTAAGTTGGCAAACTGTTGCTAACATTTCTTAGGCAATACACAGTGCCAATAATAGTTGAGACACTCTTAACAGGGACAAGTTTACTCTTAAAGATGAAACTTTAGCAAATATTAAGGCTTATTATAAGACTATCACAAACAAAACAGTATGAGATAACAATGAAACAAAACAGAAATCACAGAAGCAGACATGCACATTTATGGGATTAGAAATTAAGGAAAATATTAGAGAAAAATGTAAGTTTTAAATGTATAAAACCAAAGTGCCTGACAAGGGAAGATTCTGCACCTGATTTTTTTCAAAATTTTATTTGTATTTTAAGCCCTTTAATTTTCAACTTCTATAATCAGATTTTTTAATTTCATGAAAAGCTCTCACAAAATTTTGACTAAAATTGCATTACATTTTGGTATAACAGAACAATTTACAATACTGACTCTCTATATTAATAGAGAGTAATATTTAACTTTTAATATATTCAAGTATTATTTGATGTCTTTTAATAAATATTTATAATTTCTCTTAAATGTTTACCCATAACTTATTAAATAAATATCTTGATACTTTTAGATGTCACTGCTTTTGTGAGTAATATTTTAAAAAATACATTTTCTTCATAAATATTACTCATGAATGAGAATGGTCTTATGTGCATCTAAAATTCGATCTTGGATTTTGTATGTAGATAGCCATATACTTTTGGATAGTGATTTATTTATTTCCAATCCTTAGGAAATGTGTATTTTCTAAGTATAAAATCAAATTACTTGATGAAAGTTTTAATGGTTATTTTCCTTTCCTTATATAGCTTATTTATTTTAATAATTTTCTTAAACCTAGGATGCTTAAGAGATTAGGAATAGAAGTACTGATATCATATATTATTGTCTCATCTCTGATTTTAAATTCTTGATTCTATCTTTAACAATCAATGAATAATCAAAAAAATTCTTGTCACTCACAAGATTCACCAGATATTTGTGAATAAAAATCCAAATATTACGAAATTATTTAACAATGTAGAAAAGGAAGTAAACACCTTAACTTGGATAAATTTAACACATTTTTGAAAGAAAAAATACTTGATAAGGGTGAGATAGAGCATGCAAAATTGTGAGCTAATAGCACTAATACTTTTTAAAATTATTGCAAACCAAATTATTTATAGATTTTATGGTGATCCAAGTAATTTAAAATGCATTTGGTAAGATTCACATTCATTACTGATGAAAACCCATACCAAGCAGTATGAAAAAGGACATCAATAACCCAGTAAAGAGTACCTACCAAAACTTCAAAATCTATTATAGGTCATGAAATGATTAAAATTTTTTTCCCTCTGAGTTAGGAAACAAATAAAGATTGCCTCATATGATCACTTCTAGTTAACATAGTTCTCCAGGGCCTAGTGAGTACAGTTTTAGTTGCAAATAAAGAATGCAAGGTATAAAAATTGGAAAACCCTTATTTGAACCCTCTCCCAGATTACCTAACACAAAGCTAAATCTTGTTCTTTCAATACTCTGAGCTATCTCATCATTTTCCGTGATGTACATTCTCACTTGCTGCAGTGAATAATAAATCAAACTTCTTCAACTACAGATATATCCCGGGTGATGTTTGAATAGAGGGCATCGACAGAACTGATTAAAATGTTGAGTGAGATTTGTACAGTGGTATGAAGGGATAAAATCACTCCTGGTTACATGAACAGTATAAGAAGATATATGGGCATGGTAAAGGGCAAGATATGTGAAGAGGAAACAGAAAGTTGTCTAATGTAACTAAACTATCAAGTGTGGAAAGTTCATGCACTAGAGAATGAGCATAATAGCAACTTGTGCAATATATTTTAGATGAAACATGACAAAGGTATCTCAATTATATAAGTAAATAGGAAAAATGTATTTTTATCAGTTGCCTAAAGCAGATATATATGGTTGGAAGATTGGAGGATATAATAAGGAATAGATGAATAAGACTAACACTATCAACATTAGCGAGATATATATGTATATGTTTGTATATATGCACACACGCATACATACATATAATTTAATTATATTTTTAAAATCTATGTGATTTTTCTGCATCCAGTATAAAACAATAATGAGACATGGTCAGCTTTAACATCATACTTCTTATTCCAGAAATACAGTACATCTTTTAGAACCAATTTGAAAGTTAGAACAAGATTATAAATTGGGAATAATTTAGTTGTTCTCTGCTTATTTTTTTAAATTCTCCTTCATAGTCCACATTTTAATTCTGCATTAAGGCTAATAATGATATTTCAACTTAATAAAATAAACTTTCCCTGCTTTCCTTAGAAGTTGATGCCTTTATGATTGGGGGTGGCAGCAGGCAAAAGACTTGTGTTTAGTTTTTAACTGTCCCTTATCTTGGCTTAAGATATAATCTTCACAATCTTTGTTGCAACTTAGAAACAGATTGTGTTTATGAGCATATATCGATTCCAGACACCATAAAAAGAATGTCACTTTGAATTCATGCTTTACTTTAAGCTGATGTCCCTCTGTAACTTGGTTGTTTATTTTGGAACTTTAACTATGACCCCTGCTAAATAAATATACTACCTAGTGATAAAGAGACTGGTTGCCAAATACCAAATAAATATGTACTTTACTTAATAAATTTCATTTGTAGTGGTAGAATTTGGCAACTGCAAGATCTTCACCCAAAGTAATGGAAATAAAGGAAACACATGGGCACATGGGTAGACTTTTTGGCATTTCTAAAATCACTATATATGAGTATGTGTGTGTGTGAGAATATATGACAAACATAATTTTTTCAAAAAGTCTGATATAATGCCCAAATATCTGTGCATAAGAGCACCATGTGCAAGAGCTCAAATTCTTTCTCAGCCTCCTAAAGGGGAAAGTTTCCTAGTGGCTAAATCAGCTAAGAGATGTATTTACCCTATTGCTAGAGTATGCACTAGAGGGTAAAACCTCCCATCATGAGAAACGACTTCACCAATGCTCAAATATTTTAGATCTTTGTTGTTTCAGAAATGAGTAAATATTTCTTCTATCACCAAGAGGTTTACCAGATAATTACCTTGTCTATCTTATAGAAATTATAGGATATCTACAGGATAAGTAAGATAACCAGACTCTGCGTCATCCCAAAAAAAAAAGAAAAAAAAGAGGGAACTATAGCTAATGCTGTCAACGATGGAGAATTATATATAATTTTGATAACCCTATTTAGTATATGCATAGATCTAGATCTATCTATCATCTATCTATCTATCTGTCTATCTATCTATCTATCTGTCCATCCATCTCTCTGCTTCTTTTTTTCCTAGTATATTTGAATAGGACTTTGTCTGATTTTTCTAGGCAAAAATCTATGCCATCAAATATATAATAATAAATCTATTGAGAGGATACATCTCTCTAAATGCACCAAAGGTATTGTAAGAAACTCGTTCAAATACTTTATAGAAATGTGAATATATTTTATGTGGTATTTCCCAGATATAGAAGCAGACCTTTTAAAATAATTTCCAGGAATTATAATTTCCCTTTCTGTGTCATTTTAAATGATCACTGTAATGATATATTAACAGATACATAAAGGATTAAAGGACATATAAAACTAATGTCCAATAGAAGATTAACTCTGTCAATTAAAATTCTTTATAGACAAATTAATATGTTTATTTAAATTCCTACCTGTAGCAGCACAGTCCTCAGCTAAATGACTAGTGACTATCTTGCAATTCTCAGCTTATTAGAATAGTATGAGGGAAACTGCCACCAATATTCAGTTCCCTTCTCCAACATGTGGGGATTATGGAATCTACAATTCAAGAAAAGATTTGAGTGGAGAGAGAGATAAACCATACCATTCCACCCCTGGCCCCTCCCACATCTCAAGTCCTCACATTTAAAAACAAAATTGATGTGGTTTGGCTGTGTCCCCACCCAAATCTCATCTTGAATTGTAGCTCCCATAATTCCCATGTGTTGTGAGACCTAATGGGAAATAATTGTATCATAGGGGCATTTTTCCCATTCTGTTCTTGTGGTAGTGAAGAAGTCTCATGAGATCTGATGATTTTATAAGGGGTTTCCGCTTTCCTCTTGGTTCTCACTTCTCTCTTGCCTGCCACCGTGTAAGACATCCCTTTGCTCTTTCTTTGTCTTTCATCATGATTGTGAGGCCTCCACAGCCAGTAGAATGTGAGTTCATTAAACCTTTTTCCTTTATTAAATCACCCAGTCTTGGGTATGTCTTTATTAGCAGTATGAGAACTGACTAATGAAACATTCATGCCCTTCCAACAGTCCTCCATTGTCTTAACTCATTCCAGAATTAACTCAAAGTCCACAGTCCAAAGTCTCATCTGAGATAAGACAACTCCATTCCATCTATAAGCCTGTAAAATCAAAAGTAAGTTGGTTACTTCCTAGATACAATGAGGGTACCAGCATTGGGTAAATACACCCATTTCAAATGGGAGAAATTGGCCAAAACAAAAGGGCTACAAGCCCCATGCAAGTCCAAAATCTAACAGGGCAGTCATTAAACCTTAAAGTTCCAAAATGGTCTCCTTTAACTCCATGTCTCAAATCTAGGGCATGCTGATGCAAGAGGTAGGCTCCCATGGCCTTGGGTAACTCCATGCCTATGGTTTTGCCTGGTATAGCACCCTTCCTGGCTGCTTTCATGGAGTGGTGTTGACTGTCTGCCACTTTTTAGGTGCATAGTGCAAACTGTCAGTGGATCTACCCTTCTGGGTCGGGAGGATGCTGGATGTCTCCTCAGAGCTTCACCAGGCAATGTTTCAGTAGGGACTCTTTGTGGGGACTCCGATCCCACATTTCCCTTCTGCACTGCCTAACAGAAGTTCTTTGTAAGGGCTCCACACCTGAAGCAAAGATGAACCTGAACATCCAGGCATTTTCATATATCCTCTGTAATCTAGGCAGAGGTTCTGAAACCTCAATTCTTGACTTCTGTGTACCCACAGGCCCAAAACCATGTGCAAGCCACCAAGGATTAGGGATTGCATCATCTGAAGCAATGACCTGAGCTCTATGTTGGCTCCTTTTAGCCATGGTGGGAGCTGAAGTAGCTGGGATGTGAGGCACCTGTCCTGAGGTTGCATAGAGCAGGGGGCCACTGGCCCAGTCCATAAAGCCACTTTTTCCTCCTAGGCTTCCAGACCTGTGATGGGAGAGGCTGCTGTGAAGGTCTCTGACATGCCATCGGACATTTTTTCCATTGTTTTGGTGATTAACATTTGGCTTCTCATTACTTATGCAATTTCTGCAGCTGGCTTTAATTTCTACCCAGAAACTGGGGTTTCTTTTCTATCGCATCATCTGGATGCAGATTTTCCAAAGTCTTATGCTTTGCTTCCAATTGAACACTTTGCCACTTGCAAATTTCTTCCACCAGATACCTTAAATTATCTATCTCAAGTAAAACTTCCACAGATCTTCAGGGCAGAGGCAAAATGCTGCCAGTATCTTTGCATAGCAAGAGTGACCTTTACTCCAGTTCCCATCAAGTTTCTCATCTCCATCTGAGACCACCTCAGCCAAGGAGTTCATTGTCTATATCACTATTAACATTTTGGTAAAAGCCATTCAACAAGTCTCTAGGAAGTTCCAAAGTTTCTCACATTTTTTTCTGTCTTCTTCAGAGCTCTACAGACTATTCCAATCTCTGCCTGTTACCCAGTTTCAAAGTTGCTTCAACATTTTCGGATATCCTTATACCAGCACCCACTCCTAGTATCAATTTACTCTGTTAGTTCATTCTCATGTGCTACTCTGAGACTGGGTAACTTATACCTGAGACTGGGTAACTTACAAAGAAAAGAGGCTTAATTGACTCACTTTTCAGCATTGCTGGGGAGGCCTTAGGAATCTTACAATCATGGTGGAAGTGGAAGCATGCATGTCCTTCTTCACATGGTGGCAGGAAGGAGAAGTGCTGAGCAAAAGTGGGGAAAGTCCTATGTAAAACTAGAAGGTCTCTTGAAAAGTCACTCACTATCATAAGAACAACAGAATGGGAGTATCTAGCCCCCCATGACACATGGGGATTATAGGAACTACAATTCAAGATGAACTTTGGGTGGGAACACAGCCAAACCGTATCAAGTACTATTGTTTTATAACTTTGGGTTCTCCAGTATTTAATGCATGTATATTTCTTATCATTACATTTTCTTGTTGAATTGATTCCTTTATCATTATATAATGACATTCTTGATCTTTTTTTTACTGTATTTGCTATAAAGTCTGTTTTCTTTGATGTAAATATAATTACTCCTGCTCATTTTTGTTTTCAGTTTGCATGGTATATCTTTCTCCACTGATTTACTTTCAGTATATAAATGTGTTTACCACTTAAGTAGCTGTCCTGAAGCAGCAGAAGCAGCAACAACCATCCCTAACATGCATGAAGGTCCTCAGTCTCCATGCTCTCTCCCTGACTTGCTAGCAGGGCAAGAATGATGACAGCCCCAGGGCAGAATGCAGGCCTCTGAGCTGTCAGAATGGTACCAGGCTGCTGCTGAAAGGTTCAGGCAAGAGTCGGGTAGTTATACCATGGAGATATAGGGAGAGAAGGCAGGACTCTGTCAGCAGGAGCAGAGGAGGCAGGCACCTGTCAGGCATGTGGCCCACTCATGCTTCTGTCCTGCAGTGGCAGCAATGATATTCATTGTTGGGGAACATGAAAGTGCCCAGTTGACATACTCCCTCTATGGTCTGGCTGTGGTGGCAGCTGCTGAGGCAGCAGTGCCAACCCCAGGGCAGAACACAAACTTCTAGGATTTGGGCTCTCAGAATGATGCTGAGCTTCAGTTGACATGCTGAGGAAGGGGCAGGGTGGCTGCACTGAGGGCCCACCACTGAATATGGCAAAACCCCACCAGAGGGAACAGTGGAGACAGGCAACCATGGGGTGCATAGTTCACACTGTCTTCAATCTTGTAGCAGCTGTGGTGGTATCCATTGCTTGGGCATACATAGCTGCCCAATCTTCATGCTCCATCCCTTACCTGCTGGAAGCCATGGCAGAAGTGGTGTTGGTAGTCCCAGAGCAAAGCCTAGATCTCTAGGGTCTGGGCTTTCAGAGTGGCACTGGGCAGCAGCTGCTCAGGGCTCAAATGTCTGTGTGACTCTATGTGATTTTGAGCAATGCCTCTGTGCAATCTGTAGGCAGCTCTCTGTGTTAGTCTGGAGGCCTGGGGAAGAGAGGTTGAGAGGCTCTTTCATAGCTAGAACTGTAAAAGTCTTCAGAGAATGTGTGGAGCCTCAGTAGTTCCCCACTCACCCCTTCTCCAGGTCAGGGAGCCTCACCCAGCTCCATGTTGATTCCAGCCTAGGAGTCTGCCTGGCTTGACTCTCAGCTGCTTTCCATAATTTCTGTCACTTCTCTGTTGAAACCCTTTGTTCTTAGATAATATGTTTGAAGTGTGACTATTTACTTGTTTTTTCTATTTCTCTCCATGGGAGAGGTGCCCACTAGCTACATCTAGTCAGCCATCTTGAACCAGAGCTACATTTTCTCATTTTTATTGGGCTAAGGGAATTTTTAAAATATATATTTAAGACACAGATTTTTTAAATATCTGAATGGCAAATGTTTTTCCCTAGTATGTGACTCCTGCTTTTCATTTTCCTTCCTTCCTTCCTTCCTTCCTTCCTTCCTTCCTTCCTTCCTTCCTTCCTTCCTTCCTTCCTTCCTTCCCTCCTTCCCTCCTTCCCTCCTTCCCTCCTTCCCTCCTTCCCTCCTTCCCTCCTTCCCTCCTTCTTTCTCTCTTTCTCTCTTTCT
>CAUYNB010040089.1:0-64253 GCA_963574225.1 Lagothrix lagotricha | reverse complement strand
GCCAGCCTGGCCAACAATATACTGAAACCCCGTCTCTACTAAAAATACAAAAAAATTAGCTGGGCGTGGTGGCAGGTGCGTGTAATCCTACCTACTCAGGAAGCTGAGGCAGGAGAATGACTTGAACCCGGGAGGCTGAGGTTGCAGTGAGCCCAGATGGTGCCATTGCACTCCAGCCTGGGCGACGAGTGAAACTCCCATCTCAAAAAAAAAAAAAAAAGTGCCAGATGCTGTTAAGTACTAAGGACATGTCCTCAAATGTCCTGGTATGGAGGACGTTTGTTTCCTTGGTAGGCTAGAGCTAATGATAGCATCCTGCAAGGGTCCTCAATTTGTGGAGCCTGAGAAATAAAGATGGATAAGATCCAACTGTCTGCTAGGAAACTGTACTCGAGGATTTGCCTGAAATTACATAAGAAATGGCAAAATCATCTGCAGAGCATGGAATGTTATGATTTGAAAGAGCAGAGTACAAATGCTCATCACTACTTGGAAGATGTCATCTTTGGACTTGTAATCAAGGAATAAGGCAAATTAAGGACAAAGACCAGCCAAAATTTGGCAAAAGGAAAGCATAAATCAGAAAATAATCTGGTTTATTACTTTGTATGTGACTCAGCCTTTAAGAAGTTACCTTAGATCGGCTGGGCTTGGGGGCTCATGCCTGTAATCCCGGCACTTTGGGAGGCTGAGGCAGGTGGATCACCTGAGGTCAGGAGTTTAAGACCAGCCTGACCAACATGGTCTCTACTAAAAATGCGAAATTAGCTGGGCGTGGTGGCTCATGCCTATAATCCCAGCTACTCCGGAGGCTGAGTCAGGAGAATCGCTTGAGCCTGGGAGACGGAGGTGCAGGGAGCTGAGATTGTGCCACTGCACTCCAGCCTGGGTGACAGTGAGACTCCATCTCAAAAAAAAAAGAAGTTAGCTTAGATCCAATCAATGATTAGTCACTGAGAAACCAAGGAGGAATGATTTTCCAACCAACTCCAAGCCTTGTCCATAAACATAATTCTTTTTATTTATTTATTTTTTTTGAGAGGGAGTCTTGCTCTGTTGCCCAGGTTGGAGTACAGTGTCACGATCTTGGCTCACTGCAACCTCCGCCTCCCAGGTTCAAGCGATTCTCCTGCCCCAACCTCCCAAGCAGCTGGGATTATAGGTGCCTGCCACCATGCCCAGCTAATTTTTTTTTTTTTTAGTAGAGACAAGTTTCTCCACGTTGGTCAGGCTGGTTTTGAACTTCTGACCTCAGATGATCTGCTTGCCTCAGCCTCCCAAAGTAGTGGGATTACAGGTGTAAGCCACTGCACCTGGCCTCATAAACCGAGTTCTTTAAGAAGAAAAATGAAATTTGGGGAAATAATGAGAAGAAAAGGTAGAACTAGCTAACGGTCACCATGGTCTCCAGCACTGCTTTTAGGAAACCTATGTGATGATAGGAAAAATACAAGAACCAGTTAGAAGCTGAGCAAAAAGGAGCTGGAGAATTTCACAGAAACCCAGCCTCAGCATCTAGGCATGATTATCTTCTATGATGAGCTGCAAAAGGCTAAATCCTCACTATCGCCCTGGGGAAATAGTTCTGTACCCTCTCGGCTGCTATGACTTTAAGAACATACCTAATCCTTTAATACTTTTCTAAAAATACTGGGTAACCCTGAAGCAACGCACTTGAAGCAAAATGGCTCTTCATTCACAGTACATCCATGTGCAATACATTCCAATGGTGCCCACTTCGGGCCAGCGAGAGGGAGTGCATACGACCTGCTGAAGATTTAGGAAGACCTCGTGGACCCGGGGTTTAATGCTTTTATTATCTGAAAGAAGCTCAAAGCTAAATCAGAAGGCTCTTAGCTTATAGGTGTCATGGTGATTTACGTGAGATTGAAACTCTCCTTACTGAGAAAGGGAATAGAACATCTAAAATGAGATCAGATCCTAAAATAGTCGAAAGATTAAGTACAGGGCTCTATTTTAAAATTCACAGTTTTGAAACTAATGCATTCCCTTTATCACTAACTTGCAGAGTGTATCTTTTGTGTGATCAGGCGCCCTCTGCTGCCTTCAAGTAGAAGTGCAGAAGAGAAAAATTATTAATACTGGACTACGTCTTAGGAAAATATGCTAACTTCTAATTACCCCCACCGCAAGTAATCAATGTGATTGGACGGTTTTGACAAGTGTGGTATGGATTATATGGCTCTTTGTACGTTTCCCATCTGGAAACGGGGAATGTTGAACTAGTTCACCTACTACACAGGATTCTTGGGAAAATCAAGTGAAATAATAGTAAAGCTTAGGAAAGTAAAAAACCAAAATACAAAGTTGGGTTTTTTTTTTTTTTTAAATGGAGTCTCACTCCATCACCCAGGCTGGAATGCAATGGCACGATCTCGGCTCACTGCAACCTCTGCCTCCCAGGTACAAGCAATTCTCTAACCTCAGCCTCCCAAGCAGCTGGGATTACAGGCGCCCGCCACCACATCCGGCTAATTTTTGTATTTTTAGTAAGAGACAGGGTTTCACCATTTGGCCAGGCTGGTCTCAAACTCCTGACCTCAGGTGATTCACCCACCTGGGATTACAGGCATGAGCCACTGTGCCCGGCCTTACTGAATTTTTTCTACTTCTTTGAATCCATTCCAGAGAGAAGAATAAGATTTCCAACCATAATCAGGAATTTATCCGTGTGTTGCTTATATACAGTAAACTGTATATGTTTCAAATGCGTACATGTGGCCAGGCTGAGGCAGGAGGGTGCTGAGAAGCAAGAGGGATCTACAGTTGGCTCCTGGCCTCTGAGAAGGTCCCCGACTCAGGAGAAGCCTCAAGGGATGAGGAGAAACAAGTATGGAATTTGTCAGCCTTGACATTCCAAACTGGAAACGTGTGTCCCTGGGTAGGGTAAATGGATCACCTTCTTCAAGATTTTGCAGTTTCTTTTTTTGTGTGTTTTGAGATGGAGTCTCACTCTATTGCCCAGGCTGGAGTGCAATGGTCCTATCTTGGCTCACTGGAACCTCCGCATCACAGGTTCAAGAGACTCTCCTGCCTCAGCCACCTGAGTAGCTATGATTACAGGTGCCCACCACCACACCCGACTCATTTTTTTTATCTTTAGTAGAGACTGGGTTTCACCATGTTGGCCAGGCTGGTCTCAAACTCCTGACCCTAGATGATGCATCCGCATCAGCCTCCTAAAATGCTGGGATTACAGGTGTGAGCCACCGAGCCTGGCCAATTTTCCAATTTCATAGCATAAAGCAATATGTGATGTTCTTCTAATCAAAACAATAAATTAATCAAGCTGTAGAATTTAATATGTGTTAACACTGTCGAGGTCAAATTAAAATATAGAGATGGATCTCTAAACAAAACATGTCAAGATCAAATAAAAATATAGAGGGATCGATAAACAAAACATTTTATATGGGAATCACAGAATTACATTGTGGGGCATATCCACAGGCTGGGGTGAACTTCAGTATATCCAAAGGACAAAGAGCAGGTTGGGGATTTTATGAAAAAGAGAAATGTGGCCAGTCGAGGTGGCTCACACCTGTTATTCCCAACACTTTGGGAGGCCAAGGTGAAGGGATCATTTGAGGTCAGGAGTTCGAGACTAGCCTGGCCAACATGATGAACCCCCATCTCTACTAAAAATACCGAAATTAGCTGGCAATGCTGGTACACGCCTGTAATCCCAGCTACTTGGGAGGCTGAGGCAGGAGAATCCCTTTAACCTGGGAGGCAGAGGTTGCAGTGAGCCAAGATCGTGTCACTGCACTCTAGCCTGGGCAACAGAGTAGACTCCATCTCAAAAATAAAACTAAAAAGAGAAATGTGGCCGGGCATGGTGGCTCACACCTGTAATCCCAGCACTTTAGGAGGCTGAGGCGGGTGGGTCATGTAAGGTGAGGAGTTTGAGATCAGCCTAGCCAATATGGTGAAACCCCGTCTCTACTAAAAATACAAAAATCAGCCGGGCGTCGTGGTGCATGCCTGTAATCCCAGCTACTCAGGACGCTGAGGCAGGAGAATCGCTTGAACCTCGGAGGCAGAGGTTGCAGTGAGCCAAGATCACGCCATTGCACTCCAGCCTGGGCAACAGAGTGAGACTCTGACTCAAAAAAAAAAAAAAAAAAAAAAGCTGGGCATGAGGGTTGGGTCGGTGGTCCCAGCTGCTCAAGAGGCTAAGGCAGGAGAGTTGCTTGAACCTGGGAGGCAGAGGTTATAGTGAACCAGTATCACGCCACTACACTCCAGCCGGGCGACAGAACAAGACTCCGTCTCATCCAACAACAACAGAAAATACAAAATACAAAAATTAGCTGGGTGTGGTGGCTCACACCTGTAATCCTAGCTACCTGGGGGGCAGAGGCATGAGAATGGCTTGAACTCAGGAGACGGAGATTACAGAGAGGCAAGATTGCACCACTGCACTCCAGCCTGGACCTGGATGACAGAGCAAGATGCAGTCTCAAAAAAGAGACAAAGAGAGAGCGAGAAATGTTACATAATGTTTCAAAATAAAACCCATTGGCTCATTGGCACTGGCAAAGTTTTTGGGAGCTGGTTGGTGAGTGAGGGTGGTAGGTGGAATTAGTCATGGAGTCACAGCACAGCGTGTCAGCAGCCACTGGGCGAAACTGGTCTTAGGCTGACAGCAGGACATCTTGGCAACTGGCTTGCTGTAGACCCCTGGCCAGGGGCTTTGTGTCTCCAGGGCTTGTCTTTGCCTCTTGTCTCTCAAATGTAATTTAGTTGGGTATGACAAGATCACTCCAATGTATACAATTTTTACAATGTATGTATACACCCTGAAACCACCACAATCACCAAAATGACAGGTAGCAGCTGGTTATTGAGTGCTTACTTTCTGCCAAGCACCATTCTGAAGTTCAAGACCAGCCTGACCAACATGGAGAAACCCATCTCTACTAAAAATACAAAAATTAGCCTGGCGTGCTGGCAGGCTCCCGTAATCCCAGCTACTCAGGAGGCTGAGGCAGGAGAATCACTTCAACCCAGGAGGAGGAGGTTGCAGTGAGCCAAGATCATGCCACTGCACTCCAGCCTGGTGACAGAGTGAGACTCCTTAAAAAAATTTTAAAAACCTCTTGATTAGTTTACATTTTTCTAGGATTTTACAAAATGGAATCCTACAACCAGGCACATTGGCTCATGCCTTAATCCTAGCACTTTGGAAGTCCGAGGTGAGCAGATAGTCTGAGGTCAGGAGTTAAAGACCAGCCTGGCCAACATGGTGAAACCCCGTCTCTACCAAAAATACAAAAATTAGCCAGGCGTGGTGGCACATGCCTGTAATCCCAGCTATTCAGGAGGCTGAGGCAGGAGAATTGCTTGAACCTGGGAAGCGGAGGTTGCAATGAGCCGTGACAGTGGCACTGCACTCCAGCCTGGGTGACAGAGCGAGACTTGGTCTCAAAAAAAAAAGAAAGAAAGAAAGAAAAAGGAATCCTACAGTATGTACTCATTTGGTGGGGGGAAGCTCTGACTTCCTTTATTCATGAAGCCTCACTCTGAAATTCATCCATGAAGTTCCTGTATAAGAATGAGAGGTTCATTCCTGTGCATTCTGAGTAGGGCGAATGCACCACACTTTATCAAGGCACCTGGAAACGCATGTTTGGGTTTTCAGTTTGAAGCTATTCCCAAGAAAGCTACTGTGAACATTCGTGCCCAGGTGTCTGCATAAACGTAAACTTTCATTCCTCTTAGGTAAATTCCTTAGCAGAACAGCAGGCTCACGTGGAAGGGCACGTTTAACTTTTTGAGAAACTGCCAAGCTGTTTTCGAAGTGGTTGTACTATTTTGCATTCCCAGCAGCTGTGTAGGAGAATCCCCGTGGCTGCAGGCTCTCCCTGATATCTGGTAGGGGCAGACTTTTTCACTTTAGATATTCTATTACAGTAGGCACACAGCTGTATCTCACTGTGCTTTAGATTTGCGTTTCCTAATGGCTCGTGACCCTGTGCATTGCCTCTTGTGCTTATCAGCTTGACCAGGCGCAGTGGCACACACCTGTAATCCTAGCACGTTGGGAGGCTGAGGCGGGCAGATCACAAGGTCAGGAGTTCGAGATCAGCCTGGCCAACATGGTGAATACCCTGTCTCTACGGAAAAAATACAAAAATTAGCTGGGCATGGTGGCGGGCGCCTGTAATCCCAGCTACTCGGTAGGCTGAGGCAAGAAAATTGCTTGAACCCGGGAGGTAGAGGTTGCAGAGAACTGAGATCAAGCCACTGCACTCCAGCCTGGGCAACAGAGCAAGACTCCATCTCAAAAAATAAAAAGTCAGCTCAAATATTTTGCCCATTTTTTAATTGGGTTGTTAGTTTTCTTTTTGTTGAATGTCAAGAAGTCTTAAGATATTTTGGCTGGATGCAGTGGCTCACACCTGTAATCCCAGCACTCTCGGAGGCTGAGGCGGGCAGATTACAGGGTTAGGAGATTAAGACCATTCTGGCTAACACAGTGAAACCCCATCTCTACTAAAAATACAAAAATTAACCAGACTCGGTGGTGCACGCCTATAATCCAAGTTACTTGGGAGGCTGAGGATGAGAATTGCTTGAACCCGGGAGGCAGAAGTTGCAGTGAGCCGAGATCACACCACTGTACTCCAGCCTGGGCGACAGAGCAAGACACTTTCTCCAAAAAAAAAAAAAAACTCAGCTCAAATATTTTGCCAATTTTTTAATTGGGTTGTTTTCTTTTTATTGAATTTCAAGAATTCTTAAGATATTTTGGACGGGCGAGGTGGCTCACACCTGTAATCCCAGCACTTTGGGCTTTGGGAGGCCAAGGTGGGCGGATCATGAGGTCAAGAGATTGAGACCATCCTGGCTAACACAGTGAAACCCCGTTTCTACTGAAAATACAAAAATTAGCCAGAAGTGGTGGCACGTGCCTGTAATCCAAGCTACTCAGGAGGCTGAGGCAGAGAATTGCTTGAACTCGGGTGGCAGAGGTTGCAGTGAGCTGAGATCTCACCACTGCACTCCAGCCTGGCAACAGAGCAAGACTCTGTCTCAAAAAAAAAAAAAAAAGATATTTTGTCTTCAACACCTTAATCAGATATGTGACTTAACAAATATTTTCTCTCAGTCTGTGGCTTTAACTTTCATGCTCTTAAGGGTGTCTTTCAAAGATCAGAAGTTCTTAATTTTGATAATGTCAAATTTATCCATTTTTTTATACATTATGCTTTTACTGTCATATTTTAAAACCATTTACCTAGCATTAAATCATGACATTTTCCTTCCACTAGTGTCCCTTAAAAAAGAAAAAAAAATGTCATGACATTTTTCTCCTAAGTTTACTTACAAAAGTTTTATAGTTGTTTATTTTGCAAATAGATCAGTGACTGATTTTGAGTTAGTTTTTGTTTGGGGTGCAAGATATAAATCAAAATGTTGGCATATGGATATTTAATTGCCCCACCAGAATTGGTTGAACATACCATGCTTCCTCCAATGAAGCCCTCTCACCTTTATCGAAAATCAATTGGTGGGGCCAGGCACTGTGGCTCATGCCCATAATCCTGGCACTTTGGGAGGCTGAGGTGGGCAGATCACTTGAGGTCAGGAGTTTGAGGCCAGCCTGGCCAAGATGGCAAAACCCCGTTTCTACTAAAAATACAAAAATTAGCCAGGCATGGTAGCACGCACCTGTAATCCCAGCTGCAGGCTGAGGCAGGAGAATTCCTTGAACCTGAGAGGTGGAGGTTGCAGTGACCCAAGATAGTGCTACCGCACTCTCACCTGGGCGATAGAGAATGACTCTGCCTAAAAAAAAAAAAAAAAAAAAAAAAAAATCAATTGGTTATATACATACAGATACATGTATGAGTTTATTTATGGACTCTATTCAATTCCATTGATCTCTGGTCCTTCTTGATGCCAATACCACAGCTTTGATTACTGTAGACTTTTAATAAGTTTTTAAGTCAGATTACATTCCTTCTCTGACTTTGCTCTTTTTCAAAGTTGTTTTTATCCAGAATAGTTCCCTTGTATTTCCTTATGAATTTTGGAATTAGCTTGTCAATTTCTACAGAAACAATCTCCTGGGACTTTTGTTTTTAATTTTTTTTTTTTTGAGACGGTCTCACTCTGCTGCCCAGGCTGGAGTGCAATGGCGTGATCTCGGCTCACTGCAACCTTCACCTCCGGGGTTCAAGCAATTCTCCTGCCTCAGCCTCCTAAATAGGTGGGATTCTAGGCACACGCCACCACACCCAGCTAATTTTATATTTTTAGTAGAGATGGAGTTTCACCATGTTGGCCAGGCTGGTGTTGAACTCCTGACCTCAGGTTATCCCCCCCACCCCCACCCCACCCCGCCCCACCCCGCCTCGGCTTCCAGAAGTGCTGGGATTACAGACATGTGCCACCGCGCCTGGCCTTTCTTTGTTTTTTTTTTTTTTAATACAGACAGGGTCTTGCTGCTCAGTTGCCCAGGGTGGAGTGCAGTGACACAATCATAGCTCACTGCAACCTCAACCTCCTGGGCTCAAATGATCTTCCCGCCTCAGGCTCCCCCATACCTACGGCTACAAGTGCATCCCACCATAGCCAACTAGTTTTGTTTTGTTTTTTTTTAATTAAAAATATTTCCCTGTTTGTGTGGAGACAGGGTCTCTCTATGTTGTCCAGGTTAGTCTTGAACTCCAGGCCTCAAATGATGCTCCTGCCTCAGCCTCCAAAAGTGCTGGGATTGCAGGAATGAGCACCTGGTCTGCCTGGCATTTTGACTGGGAATGCACAAAATCTATAGATCAGTTTAGGGAAAATCGATACTTACTATTCAGTCCATAATATAATATGCCTCTTCAATTATTTGGGCTTTTTAAAACTCTCTCTGAGGCTAGGCACAGTGGCTCACACCTGTAATCCCGGCCCTTTGAGAGGCTGAGGTGGGTGGATCACTTGAGCCCAGGAGTTTGGACCAGCCTGGCCAACATGGCGAAACCCCGTATCTACTAAAAATACAAAAATTAGCTGGGCGTGATGACACATGCCTGTAATACCAGCTACTCAGAAGGCTGAGGCTTGACAATTGCTTGTACCTGGGAGGTGGAAGTTGCAGTGAGCCGAGATCGCACCACTGCACTCCAGCCTAGGCTACAGAGAGAGACTCTGTCTCAAAAGAAAAGAAAATTCTCTCTGAGCAATTTTTGGAGGGTTTCCAGTGGATAGGTCTTGCACATCATTTGTCAGATTTTTTTTTTCTTAAGACAGAGTCTCACTCTTGTTGCCCAGGCTGGAATGCAGTGGTACGGTCTTGGCTCACTGCAACCTCCGCCTCCCGGGTTCATGCGATTCTCCTGCCTCAGTCTCCTGAGTAGCTGAGATTACAGGCGCCTGCCACCACATCCAGCTAATTTTTTTGTATTTTTAGTAGAGACAGGGTTTCACCATGTTGGCCAGGCTGGTCTCGAACTCCTGACCTGGTGATCCTCCTGCCTCAGCCTTAGCCTCCCAAAGTGTTGGGATTACAGGCGTGAGCCACCAGGCCCGACCCATTTGTTAGATTTATAGTGAGTCTTTCACATTTTTTGATGCTCATGGCATCACTCACTTTTAATTCCTGATTATACATTGCTAATACATAGAAATACAATCGTTTCGTATGTGGGGCATGTATCCATAATCTTGCTAAGTTCACTTATGAGCTCAGGTAGCTTTTTGTAGATTCCCTAAGCTATGTGATCTCTGATTAAAGACAGTTTAATTTTTACCTTTTAATCTGGATGCCTTTTTATTTTTCTTGTCTTGCTGCATAGGCTGGAACCACTACTGTTACGTTGACTACAAGTAAAAGTGGATATTCTTACCTTGGTCCCAATCTTTTTTTGTCTGTTTTTGAGATGGAGTCTCACTCTGTCACCCAGACTGGAGTGCAGTGGTTTGATCTAGGCTGACTGCAACCTCCATCTCCTGGGTTCAGGCAATTCTCCTGCCTCAGCTTCCCAAGTAGCTGGGATTTCAGGTGCCCACTACCATACCTGGCTAAATTTTGTTGTATTTTTAGTAGAGACAGGGTTTCCACCATGTTGGCCAGGTTGTTTTCGAACTCCTGACCTCAAGCAATCTGATCACCTCAGCCTCCCAAAGTGCTAGGATTACAGACGTGAGCCATGGGCACCCAACCCTTGTTCCCAGTCTTAGGAGAGAAGCATTCAATCTCTGTGGTAGGCAAATTGTAAGATGCTCCCCAAGATTCCTGTCCCCTAGGGTACACTACCTAAAAAATCCCCAGGACTGGCCAGGTGTAGTGGCTCACGCTTGTAATCCCAGCACTTTGGGAGGCTGAGGAGGGTGGATCACAAGGTCAGGAGTTCAAGACCAGACTGGTCAACATGGCGAAACCCCGTTTCTATCAAAAATACAAAAATTAGCCCGGTGTGGTGGCATGCGCCTGTAGTCCCAGCTACTCAGGAGGCTGAGGCAGGAGAATTGCTTGAACCCAGGAGACAGAGGTTCCAGTGAGCTGAGATTGCACCACCACACTCCAGCATGGGTGACAGAGCAAGACTTCATCTCAAAAAAAAAAACAAAAAGAATCCCCAAGACTGTGTAGATGATGAATATCACTCACATGATTAGGTGATATTTTATGGCATAGTTGATTAATAAATGGGTGCTGTTTTAAGCTGCTAAGTTCCTGGTAAATGTTTAACAGCAATAGGAAACTCACACAGTCTTTCACGGTTGAGTATGATGTTAGCCGTAGGTTTTTCAGAGCAGCCCATTATCTAGTTGAGAAGGTTCTATTCTCTACCTAATTTGCTAAGAGTTTTTATGAGAAATGGATGTTGGATTTTGTCAGATGCTTTTCCTGCATCTGATGATCACATTTTTTCTTTATTTTAAAGAAATCTACTAATATGGCAAATTGGCTGGGCATGGTGGCTCATGCCTGTAATCCCAGCTCTTTGGGAGGCTGAGGTGGGTGGTTCACCTGAGATCAGGAGTTGGAGACCAGCCTGGCCAACATGGTGAAACCTCATCTCTGCTAATATACACAGATTAGCTGGACGTGGTGCTGTGCTCCTGTAATCCCAGCTACTCAGGAGGCTGAGGCAGGAGAATGGCTTGAACCTGGAGGTGGAGGTTGCAGTGAGTCGAGATCGTACCACTGCACCCTAGACTTAGAGACAGAACAAGAGTCCATCTTTAAAAAAAAAAAAAAAAAAAATGCTGAGCACAGTGGCTCATGCCTATAACTCCTGCATCCAGCTGAGGCGGGCAGATCACGAGGTCAGGAGATGGAGAGCATCCTGGCTAACACAGTATAACCCTGTCTCTATTTTTAAAAATACGGAAAATTAGCCAGGCATGGTGGCATGCGCCTGTAATCCCAGCTACCTGGGCTGGGGCAGGGAAATTGCTTGAACCTGGGAAGGGGAGATTGCAGTGAGCCGAGATCACACCACTGCACTCCAGCCTGGGTGACAGATTGAGACTCAGTCTCAAAAAAGAAAAAAGAAAAAAAGATTTGGTTTGCTAAAATTTTGTTAAGAAATTTGGCATCTATATTCGAGAAGGATCAACATTAGTCTGTAGTTTTCTTTTCTCCGGATATCTTGGCCCAGTTTGGTATCCAATGAATACTTTTCTCATAGAATAAGCTAGGGAATATTCCCTCCTCTTCAATTTTCTGGAAGACTTGGTATAGAATTGAGAGTGTTTCTTGCTTAAATGATTGGTAGAACTCACCAGTGATGCCAGCTTGGCCCAGAGTTTTCTTTGTGGGGAGTTTTCTAACTACATATTCAATTTCTTTAATAGATACAGGGCTACATATCTTATTTACTTCTCCTTGAGTGAGCTTTAATAGTTGGTCTTTTTTTTTTTTTTTTTTTTTAAGACGGGGTTTCACCATGTTGGTCAGGTTGGTCTTGAACTCCCGACCTCAGGTGATCCGCCTGCCTTGGCCCCCCAAAGTGGTGGCTATCAATTTACCTTTAAATACTGCTTTTGCTGCATCCCACAGATTGTGATATGTTTTGATTTTCATTCAGTTCAAAATATTTCCTAAATTTCCTTTTGATTTCATCCTAGGCCCATGGTTACTTAGAAGGGTATTTTTTAGCTTCCAGTTATCTGGATATTTTCCAGAGATCTTTCAGGAAAGAAATTTTTTTCCCTAACTGCTTTATGATTTTATCTTATTCTGCAGTTTCACTAACATGAATCTAAATATTGGCCAGGCGTGGTGGCTCATGCCTGTAATCCAAGCACTTTGGAGGCCAAGGTGGGCGGATCACCTGAGGTCAGGAGTTCAAGATCAGCCTGACCAACATGGTGAAACCCCGTCTTTAAAAAAATAAAATAAAATAAAATAAACATGAATCTAAATATTAATGTTATTTTATTTATTTTTAAATTTTATTTTATTTTTTATTTTGTAGTTGGTCTCACTCTGTCACCCAGGCTGGAGTGCAGAGACACAATCTCGGCTCATTGCAACCTCTGCCTCCCAGGTTCAAGTGATTCTCCCGCCTCAGCCTCCAGAATAGCTGGGATCACACATACCCACCACCACGCCTGGCTGATTTTTTTGTATTTTCAGTAGAGATGGGGTTTTACCATGTTGGCCAGGGTGGTCTAGAACTACTGACCTCAAGTGATCCACCTGCCTTGGCCTCCCAAAGTGCTGGGATTACGGTTGTAAATGATGTTTTTTTAAGTGTGTAATTAATATACACTCATTTTCAAAATTTGGAAAATGCAGACGGGTATAATGAAGGAAATGTCCAAGTCACTTGTAGACTTCTCTGCTGCACACCACCACTCTCACATTCGGGGGGTGTTCCCTGCTGACCTATCTGAGTAAAGCTCGGCGCTGCGGCGTCACTCACCTTAGTGTGGTGCACAGGACTCCTTCCCTCTGGCTGTGTCCCTGTCTTCTTTATCACTGATCTCAGAAGCAGCGCGTGAAGAGCAAGGACATTCTCTAAGATATCAGATGCAAAGACAGGGGAGAAGAAACCACCAAAACCTAGAAAACAGCACAGAAAACGGAACAGAAGATAGAAGCTATGCTGGAAATGCTAATTGCAGACTCAGAAGCAGCTTTTAACGTCCTATCAACAACAGGGAGCCAGGGATTGGTTGTGAGGAAGTCAGGGACCCAACGTGCTCCCTGCGTGAGACTGCAGGTTCGCGCCTGTCTCCCGGGGGGTGTGTGCCCTAACCCTACCCAAACACAGCCAAAGCCTCCCTTTCCTGCATGCAGTAATCAGAGATGCCAGACAGAGGGAATACAGGGATCAAAGCCATGCAAACCTGTTGCTGAGTATGTTTTTGAAAAGGTAAAACTTCTTGACCAAATACTTCTAGACACGGATGACTCTCAAAGTAAGTAGATTTTTAAAATCCTATAATATCAATGTTTTGAGCATCTGGCTTGTTTTTTTATATTTTTGAGATGGACTCTTGCTCTGTTATCCAGGCTGGATGCAACCTCTGCCTCCCGGGTTCAAACGATTCTCCCTGTCTCAGCCTCCTTAATAGCTGGGATTATAGACGCCTACCACCACACCCAGCTAATTTTTAGTATTTTTCAGTAGAGATGGGGTTTCCCCATGTTGGCCAGACTGGTCTTGAACTCCTGACCTCAGGTGACCTGCCTCCCTCTGCCTTCCAAAGTGCTGGGATTGCAGGTGTGAGTCAGTGTCCAGCCTTCATTCACTGTTTATCAATAATTTTTTTCTTTTTGAGACAGAGTCTCGCTCTGTCACCAGGTGCCAGGCTGGAGCGCAGTGGCGCGATCTCGGCTCACTGCAACCTCCGCATCTCGGGTTCAAGCAATTCTCCTGCCTCAGCCTCCTGAGTAGCTGGGACTACAGATGCGCACCACCACGCCCAGCTAATTTTTATATTTTAGTAGAGACGGGGTTTCACTATGTTGGCCAGGATGGTCTCAATCTCTTGACCTCGTGACCCGCCTGCTTCGGCCTCCCAAAGTGCTGGGACTACAGGTGTGAGCCACCACAGCCGCCCTGAGCATCTGGCTTCTTAAGCCCAGGAACGAGCTGTTTTCCAGCCTGCTAATCCCATAGGCAACAATGTATGCTTAGGGTTCATAGTGGCAGGCCCTGAAATTCTGGCTGCCTGGCCATGGAAACAGATCACACTGAAACCCCCTAATTCTAAAAAAGAAGCACTTTTCTTCCTCACTGTCCCTCCACAGACTCTCATCACAAACCATCTGGAGAAGGCCAGATGCTTGCACTTCACGGAAATGTGGTCCTGAAACCTTCATTCTGAGTGCAGCGCTGACCACATCCTCCTATTCTTGGCAACACTGGTGAATGATACGTTAGTACAGAGCAGGTGAAATGCAGCAGACACATCTACGCTAGAATCTGAGGGTTGCTATGGTTTTTTTTTTTTTTTTTTTTGAGATGGAGTCTCACTCTGTCACCCAGGCTAGAGTGCAATCGTGTGATCTCGGTTCACTGCAACCTCTGCCCCCGGGGTTCAAGCAATTCTCCTCCCGCAGCCTCCCGAGTAGCTGGGATTACAGGCAGCTGCCACCATGCCTGGCTCATTTTTTTGTGTTTTTAGTAAAGACAGGGTTTCACCTTCTTGGCCAGGCTGGACTTGAACTCCTGACCTTGTGATCCACCCACCTCGGCCTCCCAAAGTGCTGGGATTACAGGCGTGAGCCACCGCGCCCAGCCCAGGGTTGCTGTGTTGGAAGAAGCACACCCAAGTTTATACTAGGAATCTCGGCTGGAGAATTGGTTCACTGCTGTCCAGTATTTCAAAGACATACCAGAAAAAAAATTCCTATCATCTGATTTCCAATAAGTCAGGATGTTCCTACTCACAGCATTTCCTCTATGGTACTAACAATACTCTAGAAACTCAGTGCATTGTGATAATTCACGTGCTAAGCGTCACTTGCAGGAGATTTTTAATCTCCCTCTGGCCTTGCCTGATTCACCTTATGTCCCAGGATCAAAATGTTGGACTCTTTGTTAAATGCTAAAAAATTATTGATAAACAGGGCCGGGCACAGTGGCTTACACCTGTAATCCCAGCACTTTGGGAGCCGAGGCAGGCGGGTCACGAGGTCAAGAGATTGAGACCATCCTGGCCAACAATAGTGAAACCCCGTCTCTACTAAAATATAAAAATTAGCTGGGCATGGTGGCTCACACCTGTAGTCCCAGCACTTTGGGAGGCCGAGGTGGGCAGATCACAAGGTCAAGAGTTCAAGAACAGCCTGGCCAACATGGTACAACCCCGTCTCTACTAAAAATACAAAAATTAGCCAGGTGTGGTGGCGCAGGCCTGTATTTCCAGCTACTTGGGAGGCTGAGACCTGAGAAGCACCTGAACTCGGGAAGTGAAGGTTGCAGTAAGCCGAGATCGCGCCACTATACTCCAGCCTGGGCAACAGAGTGAGACTCTGTCTCAAAACAAAAAAACAAAAAACAGTGAATGAATAACAGCCCCAACGACTCATAACGGGGTGCAGAAAACGTTTATCCAGCATGGTCAGAGGTCAGAGCAGGGGAATGTTTTTGTTGGCCAAATATTTTATTTATTTACTTTTTTAAAGATGGGATTTCACCATGTTGGCCAGGCTGGTCTTGAACTCCTGACCTCAGGTGATCCACCCACCTCGGCCTCCCGAAGTACTAGGATTACAGGCGTGTGCCACAGCGCCTGGCTGGTCAAACATTTTAGTAATATAATGTGCTGTACACAGATCATCACTTTTCAAAGACTAAGAACCTTATGCATTTGATATTTTAAAAAACGCAAGTGGGATAGAAGAGAAGCTGTAGAAAGACCTCACAAAGGCACGTAGGACCGGTAAGTAGATTTACAGCTGAAGGAATGAGAGAAGCTCGTTTTGCCTGCATTTTGAAGCAGACATAGCTCGTGTCTCCATTGGGCAGGACATGGACTGCATAGGGCTTGACGATCCACTGCAAATCTGTAACTCTGAACTTTAACACACCTTTAAAGAATTTGCTGTCACTAGCACCGTGGCTCACACCTGTAATCCCAGCACTTTGGGAGGCTGACGCAGGCAGATCATGAGGTCAAGCGATTGAGATCATCCTGGTCAACATGGTGAAAACCTGTCTCTACTAAAAATACAAAAAAAATTTGCTGGACATGGTGGCACATGCCTATAGTCCCAGCTACTCAAAAAGGTGAGGCAAGAGAATTGCTTGAACCTGGGAGCGGGAGGTAGGAGTGAGCGGAGATCTCACTGTATTCCAGCCTGGTGACAGAGTGAGACCCTGTCTCAAAAAAAAAAAAAGAAAGAAAAAGAAAAAAAAAATTGCTGTCAGGGCCAGTCGCAATAGCTCATACCTGTAATCTCAGCACTTTGGGAGGCCAAGGCGGGCAGATCCCTGGAGGACAGGAGATCGAGATCAGCTTGGTTAACATGTCTAAACCCCATCTCTCCTAAAAATACAAAAGTTAGCCAGGAGTGGTGGCGGGCACCTGTAATCCCAGCTACCTGGGAGGCTGAGGCAGGAGAATCACTTGAACCTGGGAGACAGACGTTGCAGTGAGCTGAGATCACGCCATGGCGCTACAGCCTGTCCGACAAGAGCTAAACTCTGTCTCCAAAAAAAAAGAATTTGCTGTTAGCTCTCACTCTGATTCATATCTCATATTTGCCTATGTTTCTTTCTTTTTCTTTTTTGCTGTAGCCTCGGGTGGAGCAGAGGGGACTGCTGTAGCTGCTGGAAACACTGTCAATGTTGAAAGTAAAACACAGACTTGGTTATTCCAGGGAGATGGTGGAAACTCACCCAGGGTGAAAGCCAGGTGCCGGTGGAATTGCTGAGAGGTTGTGGAGGCCTCCTGCTCCTCTCTCTCCTGCCAGATACTCTATGTGGGGCCCCAACAAAATGTGCCTGGCACGCCAGTCCCTCACATGTTCCCTGGATACGGGGAAATTGTTGACTGATGACTTTATAAATCATGGACATGTCTCTGTGTCATGCGCTAATGGGGATATGTAAACTCAAACAGCAACAAGAAGCCACTGGACACGTGTTGCTGTGGCCAAAGCCCAGAGCACGGACACCACCACACGCCGGCGAGGAGGGGCGCATCTTTTCATGTAAGTCATGATTTCTCCAAAAGCAGAACACCTCCGGGATGCCAGTGCCGTGCAAAGGTTGGGAGATAGCAGGTGGGTGCCTAGAAGCCAACTCCCGCCTTCCAGAAAGTAGGGTCAGGGGACATACTCGCCAGGACACCAACGCAAACCTGTGGCCTCCCACGGGGAGCACACATGGTTCCCAGTTGCCTTAGAGTCTGATCACGGATGCAGTTGCCAGGGCGACGTGAGGGTGGCCCTGGCTACTCCATCTTCCTGGTGACCCTGTGGAACCACGATGGAGATGCGGCTGTTTCAGGCCAGGGCAGCGGCCGGCCGTCAGGGGGCGACAAGCACACGACCGACGAACACTTGGCTCTACCCAGGTGCTCACGGCGTTTGCACATTAACATCCGTTTAATAATAACAAAAGAATAAGCAAGAAGAGAGAAAGCCAGAAATCTGGGTGACTAGACTTGCTGCATTTCTAAATTACCAGAGACGACGTAAGCTGGGCAACCTATCCCATCCCCTGAGCAAGTCGCCATTTCTGACCTTTGAGTCCCAGCCTCTGGAGGAAAAAGTCTGCGACCATCGCGAGTGTGATGAAATCCTCAAGGCAAACAGAAACACAAGTGCATCCCATCTGTCCTAAAACAACTGAGAACTCAAGGCTCAACGGAGGATGGCCACAGGCAGGAGAGTCAAAGGTCAGAAATGGGGACCGGTTGAACGGGTCTGTCATATACATTCCTCGGTAATAGTATGTTCAAAGTAGCAAGTGGCAATCTGTCTTCTTTCTTTCTTTTCTTTCTTTCTTTCTTTTTCTTTCTTTCTTCTTTCTTTTCCTTCCTTCCTTCTCTCTCTCTCTTTCCTTCTTTCTTTCAAAACAGGGTCTTGCTCGGTTTCCCAGGCTGGAGTACAGTGGTGCGATCTTGGCTCACTGTAGCCTCTGTCTCCTGAGATTAAGCAATCCTCCTGCCTCAGTGTCCTAGGTAGCTGGGACAACAGACATGTACCACTACACCCAGCCAATTTTATACTATTTTGTATGGAGACAGGGTCTCATTATGTTGCCCAGGCTGGTCTCGAATTCCTGGGCTCAAGTGACCCACCTGCCTCAGCCTTCCAAAGTGCTGGGATCACAGGCATGAGTCACCAAGCCTGGCCAGCATTTTGTTTCTTCTTTTCTTGTTGTTGAGACGGAGTCTTGCTCTGTCACTGAGGCTGGAGTGCAGTGGTGCAATCTTGGCTCACTCAACCTCCACCTCCCAGGTTCAAGCGATTCTCCTGTCTCAGCCTCCTGAGTAGCTGGGATTTCAGGTGTCTGCCACCACGCCCAGCTAATTTTTGTATTTTTGATAGAGATGGGGTTTCACCATGTTGGTCAGGATGGTTTCGAACTCCTGACCTCAGGTGTTCCGCCTGCCTCAGCCTCCCAAAGTGCTGGGATTTCAGGCGTGAGCCACTACGCCTGGCCTGTTTCCTCTTAGCATCACATCAGTGTGGTCCAGGTGCCTCAGGGGCAGTGCAGGCCTGGCCCTTTTTCCCCCTGCAAGGAGACAGTCTGAGCTTTCCCCAAGGGGTTCGTGAGTTTCCTGGGGGCTCCTACCTGGCCGGCAACTCCAGGAGCCAGGCAAGGGTCTCTTTGAGATATGGTCCCACCAGAGGAGAGACAGAGCCTCGGAGACATGAATGTCCTAGCCCATGGGACTTGGACCCCTCACTCCACCTGCCACACTTGCCACACCTGCCAACCCCTCCCCCACCAGCCTGCAGGGTGGCAGGAAGCTTCCTTTCGCCCCGTTGGCTGATGCAACATGGCTCAGAAGTTGAGTCCAAGCACAGGCCTGCAATGTCCGAGTCGGCCGCCAGGGGTCAGTCCTTGTGTGCAGAAGGCGGCCTCGGGAGCCCGGCCCCCGCAGGATGCAGACATTGCATCACCCTCACCAGGACTAAGAGGAAGGATGGGGACCAGCCCGCAGAGCGCTTTGTCAACGGCAACAGAAGCATCTGGCGTTCTTTCTGATCCTGGACATCAAGGCTGGCTGCCCTAGCACTCAACCAGGTGGTTGGTCCCCAGGCAGCCGCTGGGTCCCCAGACTCAGCCGGGTCTCACCTGGCCGAGGGGGAGTCAGGATGCCCTCTGAAGCAGTGTCCTGAAATCCTGAATTCTCTCCTAACCCCAGGTCCATAATGTACAAGAAGCTACATTCTCGTTCCAGAGTTTTAAGCAGGGGCTTTGGTGCAGATGTAGCGATGGTTTGTGAGGATGAAAGCAGGGAAGAAACAGTACTTTCTGTTCCCACTGTTGTCACCCACAGCCTGGGGATCCACTTCCTCTTCACGGCTTGGGCCACAGAGAGCACATGTGGACTCCTTCCCATCTGCCGGCCGGACCCCGCAGTGGGCACCGCTGGATCCCTGAGACCTCACCCAGGTGTTCTGCCCAGCTCTCCTCATCCACAGAGGACAGAGGGGGCCAGGGAAAAGAATATGAATCTGACGCTGGGGACATCTGCAATCCTTGGAGTCACCAGCACCTGGCATCTCTTCAGTGTCTGTGGAGACCAGTAAATGACTGTTTGCTCAACTGTTCTGAAAACAAATGACAACAGAAACGATGTTCTTTTGCTCCCTGCCTGGTGAGAGACGTGACAGCCAAGGGCTCAGGGCAGGAGCTGAGGGTCTGCTTTTCATCCTCATCTTCAAAAGATGTGAGAGGGCAAGAGCTGAGCTCTGCTTTCCTGAAGAGAGAGCCACATGTCCCCCTCAGCTGAGCTCCCAATCCAGCTTCCTGTGCCTGCCTTCCTCCCTCCACCCACACGGTCCTTCACCCTCTCCCCACTGCACAGCTTCCGGGAGCTATTGCCTGTGGCTCCTTACTCATTTATTTTTATTATTATTATTTTTTATTGAGACAGAGTCTCACTCTGTCGCTCAGGCTGGAGTGCAGTGGCGCAATCTCGGCTCATTGCGACCTCCGTCTCCCAGGTTCAAGCAATTCTCTTGCCTCATCCTCCCAAATAGCTGGAATTACAAGTGTGCGCCACCACGCCAGGCTAATTTTTGTACTTTTAGTAGAGACAGGGTTTCATGACGTTGGCCAGGCTGGTCTTGAACTCCTGATCTCAAGTGATCCACCTACCTCAGACTCCCAAAGTGCTGGGATTACAGGTGTGAGCCATTGCGCCCGGCCTCATTTACTTGTTTTGATAATTTTTTTTCTTTTGGAATAATCATAGGCTTGCAGAACAGCTAAGGTAGTTTCTGGACTTCTCCCACCATCGTCCTCCATACAGGGGTCCATTGGTCAAAACTAAGAAAGTAACATTGGTATATTGCCATTAACTAAACCCCAGAGCAGGTTTGGATTTCACTGGGTCTCTTCACACTTACATCGTTTTCCTGTTCCCACCCAGGATCCCACGCAGGAGGCAACGCTGCATGTAGGTGTGGCTCAGTTTTCAGTCCAGAGATTTAGACCCTAAACCATCTCACCCAGTGTGGCTCCAGGTGTGTGGTCTCCCGCGGCTGCGGCTGACAGGAAACACATGGAGTCACGGTGCTCAGTGGCACCCTAAATGCCTCTGCAGCCTGAGAACCCGGAAAATCTGAGGCAGGTCTCAGACAATCAAGAAACCTTACTTAGTCAGGTCAAGGACACGCGCTGTGGTGGTGGGTGCCTGTAATCCTAGCTACTCAGGAGGCTGAGGCAGGAGAATCCCTTGAACCCAGGAGGCAGAGGCTGCAGTGAGCTGCGATCATGCCACTGGACTCCAGCCTGGGTGACAGAGTGAAACTCCACTTCAAACAAATAAATAGATCAAATGGAAACACTTCAGCTATGACAGAAAGATCCTCTTTGGGAGGGCACCTAGGTAGATGAAGTGTAAATGATTTCATTAACAAACCAGTAGGCGACTAACTACTTCATCCTCTTCATTTGCACAGGGTGTACAGCAAGTCAGTAACTTTGTAACTTCCTTTAGCCTGTCTGTTTACACGGAGCATACACCAAGTAACCAATGGAAACCTCTAGAGGGTGTTTGAATCCAGCAAAATTCTGCCGCCAGGTCCTCGAGCCCCACCCTGCGAAGCACGCTCTCACTTTCACAAATCTCTGCTTTTGCGGCTTCACTCTTGTCTTGCTTTGTCTGTGCCTTTTGTCCAATTATTTGTTCAAGACAAGAACCTGGACACCCTCCAGCGGTAACAGCCTCAGGAGATCCTGGGGACATGTGTCCAGGATGGCTGGGGCACAGCTTGTTTTGATACGTTTTAGGGAGACATGAGACACCACTTAATATATGTAAGATGAATACTGTTCCATCCTAAAAGGCAGGACAACTCAGGCAGGCAGGGTCGTCCAGGCCACAGGTAGGCAGAGACAAAAGCTTGCATTCTTCGGAGTTTCTGATAAGCCTTTCCAAAGGAGGCCATCAGTTAGGCATTTATCTCAGTGAGCAGAGGTGACTGAATAGAAAGGGAGGCAGGTTTGCCCTAAGCCGCCCCCAGCTCGACTCTTCCCTTTAGCTTAATGATTTTGGGGGCCACAAGATTTCTTCTCCTTTCACAAGCTGAAGAGGCGGTGGGAGCTGCCTCTGGTGCTGTCCGCACTGACCTGACTCGGGCCTTCCCCTCCCTTTACCTGCCTGGGTCTCTTATCTCTGCAGTTGCCTGCTCAAGAGATTCAGCCAAAGTATCAGCCATTTACTAAGGATAAACCACAGCTCTTGCTGAGACGTGCAGATACCAAGTTCTCCGGATGGAACCATCTGGAATCTTTGGAGTCATAGGCCGGGCGCGGTGGCTCACGCCTGTAATCCCAGCACTTTGGGAGGCCAAGGCAGGCGGATCACTTGAGCTCAGGAGATTGAGACCAGCATGGCCAACACAGCGAAACCCCGTCTCTACTAGAACCACAAAAACTTGCTGGACGTGGTGCCGTGTGCCTGCAGTCCCAGCTACTCAGGAGGCTGAGGCAGGAGAACGGCTTGAACCTGGGAGGCGGAGGTTGCAGTGAGCAGAGATCGTGCCACTGCACTCCAGCCTGGGTGACAGAGCGAGATTCTGTCTCAAAAAAAAAAAAAGAATCTTGGTAGTCATGGGGATTGAAGCCTCTTTGGGAGGCCTGCCCCTTGCTCCTTCTGTCCCTGTGGCTCCTCACCGGGAAGTGCCAGCTCCCAGCATCCCCAGGCCAGCCTAGCTCACTGCCGCCCACCCTCTAGCCTCTCCCAACCCCTCACAGCCAACCCCGGCCGGAGATCACACGAGGCCACACAGTGTTCAAATGCCGACAAAGTAGTAAGTTATTGACCAATGAAACGAAAGGGAGAGCTTGCTGAGGCGCTTGCCCATCCCACTGCGCAAGGATCGCGGCTTCCACTCAAGCCGATAGAACCCACCAACAGATGAGAATACACAAAATAAGGCCAGGTACAGTGGTTCCCACCTGTAATCCCAGCACTTTGGGAGGCTGAGGTGGACGGATCACAAGGTCAGGAGTTTGAGATCAGCCTGACCAACGTGGTGAAACCCCGTCTTTACTAAAAACACAAAAATTAGCTGGGCATGGTGTCACATGCCTCTAATCCCAGCTACTCTGGAGGCTGACGCAGAAGAATCACGTGAACCCGGGAGGCGGAGGTTGCAGTGAGCCGAGACTGCGCCGCTGCACTCCAGCCTGGGCAACAGAGGGAGACTCCATCTCAAAAAAAGAAAAGAAAAAGGAATATGGTTTAGCGGTCATGAAGCCAAAAGCTACAAGATTCATGGTCTTCCAGGTGCTTCAGATTTGCCAGGAACTCATCTGCAGTGTCCGTGCAGGTCACAGAGGTTACCGCGGCGTCCATGGTGCCATCGGTCAGCCTACAAAGACCTTACATTGAGAAACTGGCTCAGTCCAGGCAGCGAGCAAGGTGAACACACTGAGCAGTGACAATACCCCTGGCTTTATGTTGCAGATCAAGGAACCAAACACAAGCAAACGCAGCTGTTGGCTCAAGGCTGCCCACAGGGTCCGTGACTCACACGGTGCAGCAGCTCCTCCTGGCCTCTATTTATTTCGAGACAGGGTCTCACTCTGCCACCCAGGCTGGAGTGCAGTGGCATGATCATGGCTCACTGCAACTGAGGAAGGAGAGTCCTCTTAAGCTTCTAAGAGCCCTTCACCCTAGACATCAATATTGCATTTCAATAGAAGTAAAGGCTGGCAGACCCGGGAGGCCACCACCCTTAATTGCACTCGTCTAGATCGAAGGCATGGTATGGAGGAATCTTTCCAAGGCATTGTTTTTACTTACACACGACCACACCCCCACCTAAGTCACTTCACGCTTACTTCATGAATCAAGATGCTTTCACATGTAATTTCTAGAGTTGTAAGCATTTAAAAGGGCAGGGATTTTCCTTATGCGGCTGCTGTTCCCAGCGGAATCAATCACTCCATTCCCAGTTCGGTGTTCAGCGTTCGATTTGTTTTGCAGCCTTTCCTGCTACACAACCTTGACTTCCCCAGGCTCAGGTAATTCTCCCACCTCAGCCTCCCAAGTGGGGGCTGGGACTATAGGTGTTCACCACCACACCTGGCTAATTTTTGTATTTTTTTGTAGAGATGGAGTTTCACCATATTGCCAAGCTGGTCTTGAACTCCTGGGCTCAATAAATCTGCCCTCCTTGGTCTCCGAAAGTTCTGAGATTAAAGGCATTAGCCACTGAGCCTGGCCCAGATTTTGTTTCTTGTTTTGAGAAAGAGTCTTGTTCTGTCACCCAGCCTGGAGTACAGTGGCGCAATCTCAACTCACTGCAACGTTTACCTCCTGGGTTCATGCAATTCTCCTGCGTCAGCCTTCTGAGTAGCAGGGATTACAGGCATGCTCCACCACGCCCAGCTAATTTTTGTATTTTTAGTAGAGACGGGGTTTCACCTTTTTGGCCAGGCTGGTCTCAAACTCCTGACCTCAGGCCTCCCAAAGTGCTGGGATCACAGCTGTGAGCCACCTCGCTAGGCCAGTGGGCTGGAGTTTCTGTTTCTGCACTCAGTCTCCTGGATGGAGCATGTCATGTGGCCTCTGGAAAACTTCCCTGCACACTCATGAGAGAATCCCTGGAATTTTTGTTTTGCTTTCTGATCATCCTCTCTGCTTTTTTGTGGGGATTTGGAATGTTCACCAACTCTGCTGCCACTGCCATCTTTCCAATATCCTTCATAAGATTGTTGATAAGGGAAAGAGGTAAGAAGTAGAAGGTGGGCTGGGTGTGGTGGCTCCCGCCTGGCATCCCAACACTTTGGGAGGCTGAGGCAGGGGGACCACTGGAGCACAGGAGTTGGAGCACAGCCTGGACAACATGGTGAAACCCTGTCTCTTCAAAGTACCCAAAAATTAGCCGGGCATGCTAGCTCACACCTGTAGTCCCAGCTACTCTGAAGGCTGACGTGGGAGGATGGCTTGGGCTGGGGAGATCAAGGCTGCAGTGAGGGGTGTCCGCACCTCTGGACTCCAGCCTGGGTGACAGAGTGAAACCCTGTCTCAAACAAAAAGAGAGAGAGAAAAAAAGAAATACATAGAAGGTGAAACTGCAGTGTTCTCTCTCAGCATGTCGATTTAACGTTGCACCAGAGAGCTTAGCACAAAAGGCAGGAAAAAGAAATAAAAGACATAAGGTTTAGACAATGTAGAAAATGTAAAGAATGAAAAAAAAATGAATGTACTGATAATCTATTAGAATTAATACGTACATTTATCTAGGTTGCTGGATACAAGATCAACATACAAAAACGGGTTGTTTTTCTATATATCATCAGCAAACAAAACGAAGCTAAAATCTTAAAAGTTACCATTTATAAGAAACATCAAACACTTAAGAATAAATCAGACAGGCCGGTGCAGTGACTCACACCTGTAATCCCAGCACTTTGGGAGCCCAAGGTGGGTGGATCACTTGAGGTCAGGAGTTTGAAACCAGCCTGGCCAACATGGTGAATCCCTGTGTCTATTATAAATAACTTGGTGAATCTCTGTCTCTACTAAAAATACAGAAATTACCTGGGCATGTTAGCGTGCACCTGTAACCCCAGACACTCAGGAGGCTGAGGCACGAGAATCGCTTGCGCCCAGGAGGCGGAGGTGGCAGTGAGCTGAGATCGCACCCCTGCACTCCAGCATGGGTGACAGAATAAGGCTTAGACTCAAACAAAAACAAAAACAAACAAAAAGAATAAATCAAAGACCTTTACACCGAAAACTACAAAACATCATTGAGAGACAGGTAAGGAGACCAAAATAAACGCAAGCCTAGATCTTAGTAACGGAGAGAAGACTAAATATTAGAAAGATGTCCGTTCTCCTCAAACTAACCTATGCAGTCAACACCATTTTCTTTTTTTATTTTTCTTTTTTTGAGACAGGGTCTCACTCTGTCGCCCAGGCTGGAGTGCAGTGGCTTGATCTCATGTCACTGCAACCTCCACCTCCCGGATTCAAGCGATCCTCCTGCCTCAGCCTCCTGAGTAGCTGGGACCACAGGTGTGTGCCACCATGCCTGGCTAGTTTTTGTATTTTTAGTAGAGACGGGGTTGCCCCATGTTGGCCAGGCTGGTCTCGAACTCCTGACCTCAGGTGATCCTCCCGCCTCAGGCTCCCAGAGTGCTGGGATTACAGGCGTGAGCCACTGCACCCAGCCTTCAATGCCATTTTCAGCAAAATCCCACAGGGTTTTCCGTTGCAGGAGTGTACAAGCTGATTCTAGAACTTAAATAGACATGCAAAGAACTGGGAATGGCAAAGTATATGGGGGGAGAAGAAAAGTGAGGAGCAGGGCTTGGCTTTCCAGGTGTCAAGGTAGTGGGATGGCACATGCAAGATCATGAACAAGTGAGAAGCTGGACATGAGATTTCACAGAATCCCAGCGGATGTTCCTTCAATTCCAAATGAAATCGATTTACGGTACAGTCCCACAGTTTACACCGAAAGAAAGGCAAGTAGGATGAGCATGTGGTCATGAAACCTTCCCTGTCCTTTTTTTATTTTTATTTTTTGAGATGGAGTCTCAGTCTGTCACCCCAGGCTGGAGTGCAGTGGCACTATCTCAGCTCACTGCAACCTCTGACTCCTGAGGTCAAGCAATTCTCCTGCCTCAGCCTCAAAAGTAGCTGGGATTACAGCTGTGCCACACGATGCACTGCTAATTTTTTTTGTAACTTTAGTAGAGACGGCATTTCACTATGTTGGCCAGGCTGGTCTCCAACTCCTGACCTCAAGTGATCCACCTGTCTTGGCCTCCTGAAGTAGTGGGATTATAGGCTTGAGCCACCACGCCTGGTCCCCTGTCCATTTCATAATGGCTCAGCATCTGTGGGAAATCTACTTTATTTATTTATTTAGAGATGGAGTCTCACTACTGTGGCCCAGGCTGCAGTCCAATGGCGTGATCTCAGCTCACTGCAATGTCTGCCTCCCAGGTTCAAGTGATTCTCCTGCCTCAGCCTCCTGAGTAGCTGGGATTACAGTTGTCCACCACCACACCCAGCTAATTTTGTGTTTTTAGTAGAGACAGGGTTTCGCCATGTTGGTCAGGCTGGTCTCGAATCCCTCACCTGCCTTGGCCTCCTAAAGCACTGGGATTACAGGAAGGAGCCCTGGAGCCTGGGTGCTTTGGGTGTTCTTGAGACCCTACGCTCTTCTCCCATACACCACAGCAAACAGCTCTGACCCGCGGACAGCTCCTGGCCTTCCCCAGCTGAGCTGAAGGCTTCTCCTGGGCTTCAGTTCTTGGGCCAGATTTTGCCCAGTTGCCAGGAGGCCGCGGTTCCACCAGGCAAAGCCAACTATGCTCATTTATTTTTTTTTAGTTAAGAAATGGCTGGTGAATCTTTGGACCTAAGTATAACGTTGGGAGTGGCTGACGCTCACTGCTCAAGGAGGCATGTGTTATTGAAATGGCCCAGAAAGCTGCATTTGGCAGCTTTCCTTATTTCTGATCCAAGCCTCATGTAGCCCTGTGTGGGTGCTGCCTGCAGCTTTTGCAAAAGATGGAAAAATGACAGGAGGCCTGAAAGACCACCAGGACAGCTGAGAGAGCCCCTCAGGCTTGTTCCATCAGCTTGGGGAAGCTGTAAAGCCATCGGAATGAGATCCAAAGGACCCAGCAGTTCTTGGGTCCTTTCAGCTGTTGCATCCCTTGGGAATTAACACATAGGATCAGAGGGTTCTAACACACAAGGGCAGAAGAGGGGGCCAGGTCATGCCCCGAGCATGCAGGTCATGGTCCTGGTCACGTGGCAGAGGGAACCGCTCTGTGCACGCAAGGCGCGAGCTGACTTGCAGGGCCGCTGAGTCACGGGAGATTTGGGAGTCAGTCCAGTGTACACTGCGTGTTAAAGTGCTTTAACAAGGATGCCAAGGGCATCCTTCAAAATGCGGCTCCCCCACCGTCCACTGTGAGTCATTGTGAGGCGTGGCTCCTGGTCATAAGCTTCGCCCGAGCCCTCTGCAGCTGGACACCCGGGTCCTCTCCCCATGCAAAGAAAGCCAAACCCACTGCTTCTCTTTGGCCATTAGCTTTTGGCCTCTTCAAGCCGCTCTTTGGGGTCTCCACGGTCTCTGGTGGGATTCTCGCTGGGAGTCAGGTGTGCATCAGGTTTTCCATCTTTATCACCCAGGGAAGACTGGCTTCACTGGCTTTCCCTCTACTTGGCTAGCGGACACATCTTTTCAGCCTGGGCAAAAGAATCCCATGCTCGAATTATCCAGACATGATTATATGTTCCGCTGTAACTAACAACCCACCAGAGCCCTAGGGTGCTCCCTGCAGAACGGGGCTGGCATGGCAAATGTGCAAGGGAGCTGGCTCTCCCCGGCCCTCCCAGGCATCTCCACCCTCCCAGCTCCCGGGGCTCCCCCTCTCAGAGAGGAGCAGGCCAGGCCTGACTGCCAAGACACAGGGCATCATTTACCCATTGTGGTTACACAGCTTGGCTAAGCAATGGCACTGGGCCAATGACTATTATTCTCTGCTATCCATAGTCAAGGCCATGTGTTAGTGGTGGGTTAAATAAACAAGGATTCCTGCTGGGCACAGTGGCTCACACCTGTAATCCCAGCACTTTGGGAGCCTGAAGTGGGTGGATCACCTGAGGTCAGGAGTTCAAGACCAGCCTGGCCAACATGGTGAAACCTTGTCTTCACCAAAAATACAAAAATCAGCCGGGTGAGGTGGTAGACGTCTATAATCCCAGCTACTTGGGAGGCTGAAGCAGGAGAATGGCTTGAACCCGGGAGGCAGAGGTGGTGGTAAGCCGAGATCACAACACTGCCCTCCAGCCTGGGTGACAGAGTGAGAATCTGTCTAAAAAAAAAATTCAAAAAAAATAAACAAGACTTCCAGACCATGGGTGGAGATGACCAGCTAGAGAGCCAGGCACAATTCCCTGTTTCACTGTGTGGTTTTATACCAGTTGGAAAGTTCATCTGTTGAAGTACACAGACAGCATTCAGAGGCTGGAGACGCCAGCATTGGACCAACACACAGTGCCCTCTGTTCCCCTGGCCCAGGCCAAGAGCTCTTTGTGTGTCTGAGTGACTGGTCAGTGACTGGGCAACAAACCCACGCCGGGAGACAGACGGTGAGCCGACTCCCCCAACCGGCCTCTGGGGAGCCTCTCACGAGCACCTACAGAAGACCACCGGCGCCCGGCCAGTGCAGGCACCCCGAGGCCTCTGCTCTTCTGGAGCTCATGACAAGTCAATAAATGCGCAAGACGGTTTGGGATCCTGATGAATAAGTTAAGCAGGGCGAGGGAACAGGAACGACGGGGCTCCTGCATGTGAGGGCGTCAGGAGGGAGGGGCCCCCGGTGTGGACATGGGGGTAAAGGTGGGGAGGTCAGAGAGGCCGGGCCCCTTCACACAGGGTGGGCACGGGAGGGATTTGCTCCCTCTGGAGGCTACAGGGGAGGGTCCTTTCCGCCTCTTCCAGCTTCTGGGGCGCACCAGCTTCCTGCGTTTGCGGCGTGTCACTCCAGCCTCTGCCTCTGTCCTCACGTGGCCTTCTTATAAGGACACCTGTCATTCCATTTAGGGCCCACCCTAATCCAGCGTGACCTCATCTTAACTCATGACACCTGCAAGGACGCTGATTCCAAATCCGGTCACATTCTAGGCTCCGGTGAAGACGAATTTTGGTGCTTTGTTCGGTTTCTGTGGAGCCTTGTATATGGGAAGGGACAGGAGAAGAACCAAATTCCCAACTAGGGCAGATCATTTTCCTTATTGCAAAATTTAAACGAGACACAAATCAAAACCTTTTTGGAGAGGCCTCTGCTCAGTCAGTCAATCCAGGAACATTTACGGAGCAGCTGGTTTTGGGCTCAGCTCTCCGATTTGCACTGTGGTACCTGAGAGGGATTGGCGATTCGCTCTCAGGACATTCAGGCTGCTAAGAGGACGAGAACAACGTGCTATTTTTCTTTTTGAGAGTCTCTCTCTGTCGCCCAGGCTGGAGTGCAGTGGCGCAATCTCGGCTCACTGCAACCTGTGCCTCCCGGGTTCAAGTGATTGTCCTGCCTCAGCCTCCCAAGTAGCCTGGATTACAGGCATGTGTTGCCATGCCTGGATAATTTTTGTGTTTTTAGTAGAGACAGGGTTTCACCATGTTGGTCGGGCTGGTCTCGAACTCCTGACCTTGTGACCTGGCCGCCTTGGCCACCCAAAGTGCTGAGATTACAGGCGTGAGCCACCTCGCCCAGCTATTTTTCAAGCAATAGATTAAGATATAACCCACATCCCGTAAAATTTGCCCATTTAAAGTGCACAATTCAATGGCTATTAGTTCAATGACAGACTTGTGCAGCCATCGCCCCAATCAATATTAGAACATTTTTTTTTTTTTTTTTTTAGATGGATCTCAATCTGTCACCCACCCAGACTGGGGTACAGTGACACCATCTCGGCTCACTGCAACCTCCGCCTTCGGGGTTCAAGTGATTCTCCTGCCTTGGCCTCCCGAGCAGCTGTGATTACAGGTGCCTGCCACCATGCCTGGCTAATTTTCGTATTTTTAATAGAGATGGGGTTTCACCATATTGGCCAGCCTGGTCTCAAACTCCTGACCTCAGGTGATCTGCAGCCTCGGCCTCCCAAAGTGCTGGGATGACAGGTGTGAGCCTCCCTGCCAGGCCAAACATTTCCTTTTTCATTTTTTTTTGAGACAAGATCTGGGTTTTTTTTTGAGATGCAGCCACAGCCCAGGCTGGAGTGGAGTGGTACAGTCTTGGCTCACTGAAACCCCGGCCTCCTGGGCTCAGGTGACCCTCCCACCTCAGCCTCCTCACTGAAACCCCTGCCTCCTGGGCTCACGTGATCCTTCCACCTCAGCCTCCTCAGTAGCTCAGACCACAGGCACATGCCACCACGCCCAGCTGATTTTATTATTATTTATATATTTATTTACCTAATTGAGATGGGGTCTTGCTATGTTGCCCAGGCTGGTTTTGAACTCCTGAGCTCAAGTGATATACCCACCTCAGCTGCCCAAAGTGCTTGGATTACAGATGTGAGCCACCGCACCTGATCCCAGCTAATTTTTTTTGTATTTTTGGTAGAGATGAGGTTTTACCATGTTGCCTACACTGGTCTCGGGCTGATCTCAAGCAATCCACCTGCCTTGGCTTCCCGAAGTATAGGAGTGAGCCACCATGGCCACCATGCCCAGCATACCTTTTCCTTTTTAACTTATTTAAAATACACAGGACTGTATAAAGCAAAGATTATCACATCACCTCGGGATTCGTAACGTGCATAGATGCAATATGTAAGACAACAGTAGTGTGAAGCGTGGGGGCTGGGTAAGTACGGTCACAAGGCTTCTACACTTTATGTGATGCTTATATTTCTTTTTTTTTTTTGAGACGGAGTTTCACTCTTGTTGCCCAGGCTGGAGTGCAATGGCGCGATCTCGGCTCACTGCAACCTCCGTCTCCTGGGTTCAAGCAATTCTCCTGCCTCAGCCTCCCGAGTAGCTGAGATTGCAGGTGCGTGCCACCATGCCCAGCTAATTTTTGTATTTTTAGTAGAGACGGGGTTTCACCATGTTGACCAGGATGGTCTCGATCTTTTGACCTCGTGATCCACCCGCCTCGGCCTCCCAATGTGCTGGGATTATAGGCTATTTCTTATCTGTGGAAAGATACATATATTTAGAATTAGCCGGCTGGACTCAGTTTAGACGATCCCAATTTTGTTGACAACATCCAGGGCATCGTCACAGGAGCCAGTGGAACCCACGCCTCCCTCTCTCCATCAGGCCGAGTCGGGTGCTGGCCTCGGCCACAACCGTGTCCTAGAGCGTCTCCACAGCCTGTCTGATCTGGAGCTTGCTGGCTTTAACACCTACAGTGAACACAAGTGTGCTGTTCTCTTCTGTCTTCTTCACGGCCGACTCGGTGGTCAGCGGACACTTGATGACGGCATAGCGGTCAACTTTGTTTCTCCTGGGGGCGCTCTGCCAAGGATATTGGGGCTGCCTCCGGAGTCGCAGTGTCTTGGGCCGCCGGAAGGTGGGTGACGTGCTGCAGATCTTTCTTTTGTGGCTGTGGACACCTTTCAACGCTGCCTTCCTGTCCTTCAAAGCCTTCGCTTTGGCATTGGCTTTAGGAGGGGCGTGAGCTTCCTTCTACGCTTTCGGCCCCATCTTGTGCAAAGGGCATGATGCTTACATTTCTAATACTGAGTAGTCTGTGGAAAACTGAGGGTAGATATGGCAATCCCTAGAGCAACCAGGAGGAGTAGCTAAAAAGCCACAGTTCTCGCTTCAAAATGGTAATACTTGGGCCAGGTGTGGTGGCTCATGCCTGCAATCCCGTCACTTTGAGAGGCCGAGGCAGGTGGATCACTTGCGGTCAGGAGTTCGAGACTAGCCTGGCCAATACGGTGAAACCCTGTCTCCACTAAAAATACAAAAAATAGCCAGGCGTGGTGGTGCATGTCTGTAATCCCAGCTACTCGAGAGACTGAGGCAGGAGAGTCGCTTGAATCCAGGAGGCGGAGGTTGCAATGAGCTGAGATTGTGCCACTGCACTCCAGCCTGGGTGACAAAGGAAGACTTCATCTCAAAAAAATAAATAACAGCTAATACTTGGAATAGAAATTCTGACCCGACCACTTAGTGGCTGTGTGATCAGAGGCAGGTCTCTCAGCCTCTCTAAACTTCATCTCTCATGGGAATTGAAAAATCCTTGCTGTTTACCCCCCAGGGTGTCCCAGGAGATGAAATGAGGTAATATCAACTGTGCACTGCGTCTCGTAACCTGAGAAGCATTGTTAGCCTGCACAGGGTCCCTTTCATTCAACAGAATTCTCGCATACCAGAGATGATGCTTTCCTCCCTCTTTTCTCGCAAGAAGAGACTGTCTCTGATTTCAGCAGATAGCTGCGTGAAGGCCTCGTCTCCTTGGCAGGGGGCACATCTCAGTCAGTCGTTGGTGAGGACCTCTGATCCCACCTTCAGGTCCAGGATCGAAAGGATTGTTCCTGTTCCCTTAGGAGAGAAACCAGAGGCCTGGGACTTTGTACAATTTCCTAGGCAAACATGCACACACACCCTCTCCAGCCCCACAGGAAATGCGCTCTTCTGGAAGTTCGGTGACTGTCATCACACATAGGCAGTTTCCAAAGGCTGAGGGGACCTGGTGGTACAGGTGAGGTGGCCAGTCCCAGGTCCTATGACGGCTTCTGGCACAGCTGGGATCCCTGCTAACTCGGCAGAAGGGCTCTCTGCTCACCCTACCCCCTCGGTGCCCTGTGGACCCTGACCAGCGGTCTGAAGCCAAACGCCCTGGCGTGCCCTCCCTGAGCGATCCCCTTCCCTGCCTGAACCCTTTGGGGTTCCACTGCGCACCAGGTGTGGGAAGTAAAAAGTTCCTCTTTGAAGTTTCATTTCTTGTTAAAGAATAAATCATAAGTGTGCTAAAAACGCTTTGTTAAGCCCTGTCCTATGCAGCTGTTAAATATGCCATGCTTACAGGCACGAGGACATTCTATGTCCGTGTACTTTAACCAAAATATCTGTGCTGGACGTGCTCACAGGCATGTCCCAGCTCTCCATTGCTTTTATCTGTTCAAAAAAGTTTAAAGTTAGAGCCAGGTACGGTGGCTCGTGCCTGTAATCCCAGCACTTCGGGAGGCCAAGGCAGGCGGATCGCAAGATCAGAAGTTCAGAGACCAGCCTGGTCAAGACGGTGAAATCCCGTCTCTACCAAAAATACAAAAATTAGCCCGGCATGGTGGCAGCACCTGTAGCTCCAGCTATGTGGGAGGCTGAGGCAGGAGGACTGCCTGAACCCAGGAGGCAGAGGTTGCAGTGAGCTGAGATCATGCCAGTGGACTCCAGCCTGGGCAACAGAGTGAGACCCAATCTCAAAAAAAGAAAAGTTTTAAGTTATTAGCCAATTAGGTTTTAGTTTAAATTCTGAGGTCTGGTTCCAACCAACGGAGATCAGACACAGCAGGAAGGACAACCCCAAATGCATAAGAGATAAATGTGTTTGATTTTCCTTCGTTCATTGTACCCTCAAGACAAGATGGCTAGTGAGAGTACCCTTCCTGCAGTCCAGGAAGTAGCAATTGCTTTGCTGAGAGATCTGTTGTCCTAGTGCTGATTTTTCTTTGCGGCACTGAGCATGTTTCCAACGCCAGGGGTGTTGCTTCGGAAATTACACTGAATAGCACCTGCTTCAGAGGTCTAGCCTACTCCTGGCCCAGCCCAGGCAGGAGTTCCCCCAGCCTTCACGAGCCTGGGCAGCGTGCTTAGACACCCAGAGACTGTTGTTGTTCCCTGCTGTGACGCACCAGAAACCAGGCAGCTGATGGTCCCAGAGGGCCAAGTCTGAAGGGAGACACCGCCAGGCTGGGTATCCAGGCTGCAGAACACCCATGGAGAGGCTGAGGTTTCTGGCCAGAGAAAGGGACAGAGCAGAGCCCTCTGAAGGCTGCTTCCTACAACATCTAGGTGATGTCCTCTGCAGCAGGTCGCTTTGTTCTGGGGACCGTCTTGGAGGGGAAATGGCCAGGGAAATCTACCATGGCCTAGCCCGGCCCTCACAATTAGTCGCCTGCACATCCAAAGATGTTCCCCGTGTTAGTCTCCGCTGCTGCCCAGATCCCTCCGAGCGAGCTTGCGAAAAGCCTGACCCTGTGTGTGTCAGCCGCATGAACCCCCTTTGACCTCTCCAGTCCCCAAACGATGCTGAATCTCCCGCCCAGCTGCTGGGCCCTGGCTCGCCACTGGGGAGGCCCTCAGTCCTCTCTGATTTGATCCTTCCAGTGAGGTCATGGGAGAGCTGATGGCATTGGGTGCTGCAGGGCACATGAGCTGGGATGAGAGCCTTGGACCACCAACTGCAAGGGACGCTGTGGAGGGCTCTCTGGAGACCCCCACAGCACTGAGGCTCTGGTTCCCCAACCAGGAGTCTCTCCGCAAATTGCTCTCCAGGAGTCGCCCTTGGCTAAAGCAAGGTCACGTCCCAGGCCACGGTCCCTCCCGGGTGGCCCATGTGGAATCACTGGTCAGTGTCACATGAGAATTGAAGGCTCGGACCTCGTAACCCAAGACATCATTGAATTGGATCACTGGAGGCCTCTGTGACTACCACACCACCTCACTCCCCTCTCTGCCAGATCCTGCTCGCTGCACTCCCCCACGCCCCCCACCCACCCTGCGGGCATCACTCCAGAAGCTGCCTGCCTGCCAATGTTACCTTAGAGCCCGTTTGTTGAAGCAACAGAAAGCACAGACATGTCAATGGCTGGAAATCTAAGGCTTCCTTCTCATGCACATCAAGTCCACTGGGGGTCCAGGAGGTTCCCCAGGGTGGCTGCTGCCAGGGGAGGGCCCACAGGTGACCCACACCGACCCCTGCTTGCCCAGCCATCGTGCAGAGGATGGGGAAGGTGAACCCCAGCGAATAAGGGCTTCCATCAAGAAGCGACACCCATTGCCTCCACTCCCAGTCCACTGGCCTTCCCGAAGTCTGAGACTAGAATTCCCGCCTGTGCGTAAAGAACTGGGGATTGATGAACAGCCGTCAGATCTGCCAAATGTTTCAGGAAAGTGAACGTTTGTTTACATGTGTGTAGACTGGGTGCCTCCTTCTAGACAGAGCCGGGTCCCCTCAGTCTCATTGCCCTCTTTTTAGTGTAAAAAATTTTTTGAGATGGAGTTTCACTCTTATCACCCAGGCTGGAGTGCAATGGCACAATCTCGGCTCACCGCAGCCTCCACCTCCTGGGCTCAAGCGATTCTCCTGCCTCAGCCTCCTGAGGAGCTGGGTTTACAAGCACCTGCCACCACACCCAGCTAATTTTTTGTATTTTTAGTAGAAACAGGGTTCTACCATGTTATCGTCCTCTTTTTATAACAGATATTTTTGAATGCCTCCTTTCAATCCTGAAATGAAATCCACAGAAACTATAACTTACCAATACACAGAATTTTAAAAAATTGGCTGGGCGCGGTGGCTTATGCCTGTAATCCCAACACTTTGGGAGGCCAAGGCAGGTGGATCATGAGGTCAAGAGATCGAGACCAGCCTGACCAACATGGTAAAACCTCACTTCTACTAAAAATATAAAAATTAGCTGGGTGTGGTGGCAGGTGCCTATAATTTCAGCTTCTTGGGAGGCTGAGGTAGGAGAATTGCTTGAACCTGGGAGGTGGAGGTTGCAGTGTGCCAATATCCGGTCACTGCACTCCAGCCTCGGTGACAGGGCAAGACTCTGTCTCAAAAAAAAAAAAAAAAAAAAAAAACTACATGATACATATTGGACCATCTATGCATGAGGAATAAATCGAAGCAGAAAGGAAGCATGGAAAGAACAACTGGCAATAAAGCGACATGAATTTCAAGACGTCAATTCTCAGGCCGCGTTTTGCAGGAAGACATAATAAAAACACGAATGCTGTACCCACGTGTAAATTTGCTGTCACTGCGGCAGGGACAAATGCCAGCAGCAGCAGGAGCACTGGGGCACGAATGCCAGGGTGGGGATTTTCTACAATTGTGAGCATCTCCTGGTAAGCTTCCAATCAGAACCCAGAACCTTCGTATCTACAAATATCAGCACTTATCAAAACTGGCCAAAGCGGCTGGGTGCGGTGGCTCACCCCTGTCATCCCAGCACTTTGGGAGGCCGAGACGGTAAGATCAGCTGAGGTCAGGAGTTCCAGACCAGCCTGACCAACATGGTGAAACCCTGTCTCTACTAAAAATACAAAAATTAGCTGGCTGTAGTGGCAGGTGCCTGTCATCCCAGCTACTTGGGAGGCTGAGGCAGGAGAATCGCTTGAACCCAGGAGGTTGCAATGAGCCAAGATCACGCCAATGCACTCCACCCTGGGTGACAGAAGGAGACTCCTTCTCAAAAAAACAAAAAACAAAACAAAACAAAAAAACGGACAAACCCACTTTGTGTCCATTGGCAAAACATAATAATAACAATGTAGGCCAGGCACGGTGGCACACGCCTGTAAACCCAACACTTTGGGAGGCCAAGGTGGGTGGATCACCTGAGGTCAGGAGTTCGAGACCAGTCTGACCAACATGGAGAAACCCCATCTCTACTAAAAAAAAAAAATTAGCCTGGCATGGTGGCACATGCCTGTAATCCCAGCTACGCAGGAGGCTGAGGCAGGAGAATCACTTGAACTCAGGAGGCAGAGGTTGAAGTGAGACCAGAGCACACCACTGCACTCCAGCCTGGGCGACAAGAGTGAAACTCGGTCTCAGAAAAAGAAAAAAAAAAACAGAAAATTATTTACATGCATAATGGAGGGGTCTCTAATTTCACAGCATGCCCGGCAGAACACCTGGCTTCTCATCTCATCCTTGGTCTCCAGAGGAGTAAGAGGGAGCAGCTGAGTAGCAGAACTGGAAGAGGAGGGGAGAGAAGCTGGTCACAGTCGGTCCAACACATTTTGTGTTTACTTTTTTATTGAAATGGAATTTTGCTCTTGTTGCCCAGTCTGGAGTACAATGGCACGATCATGGCTCACTGCAACCTCCGACTCCCAGGTTTAAGCGATTCTCCTGCCTCAGCCTCCCGAGTAGCTGGGATTACAGGCATATGCTATCACGCCCGGCTAATTTTTGTATTTTTAGCAGAGACGGGGTTTTTCCGTGTTGGTGAGGCTGGTCTCAAACTCCCGACCTCAGGTGATCCGCCCGCCTCGGCCCCCCAAAGTGCTGGGATTACAGACATGAGCCACTGTGCCCGGCCACGTTGTGTGTTTCTAACAGGCCTGCAAGAAGAGCTGTGGCTACAGCTCCTGCCACGGCTCTCCCTGGATGGAGGGCTGGGAGCACACCTCTCCCTTCCCTAGGTTTCCATGTCTTCACCTCTCAGTGAGGATGTTGGCCAAGCAGATCTCCTGGGCCTTTTCCACCTCAAACTCGTGGGTTCTCTGAGCGGTGCAGTCAGAGCAGAGGCGCCCGATGAAGACACAATGTCACAGAGAGGTGCCTGGCCAAGAAGACCCCAGCGTCAAGCTCCAGGCTTCTGCTCCAGGTCAGGCTGGAATAGAAACCTGGAGAAGGCGAGTGGACCTCCCAGGCAGAGGCGGCTCCTGCCCAGAGGCCTCCACGGGAGGACCCTGAGGTTACAGACCACCCCAGGTCGCACTGCTCTCTCACACGGTCTGAACTGCCAAGGGCCTGAGTCCATCAGTGGATGAGACCACCCCTCCCAGGGAGCCAGTTCCTCCACACCCTCCTGCGTGACCTGCAGGTCCCTCAGAGACCAGTGAGCACCTAAGAGGGTGCGGCTACGGCTGTTTCCTCTCAACCTGAGAAAGTCCCATGAAACAGCAGATCTGGCTGTTTAGAGGGTGGCTGCCAAGTCACAGCACAGCTCCTCCCCCAGGCTCCAGGACCTTTCTGGGAGCTTCAACCTCGTGTGCTGCTTCCTGCCTCACACGACGCCCTGGTCCCCTCCGTCCATCCGCCGTCTGCACACACTGAAATTGCACGGGCCTCCAAGACGCCTGCTGTGGCACTTCTGCCATGAGGCCTCCCGGGATGACCCCTTAACTCCACCTTTCCAGGAAGGCCCTTGCTTAGTCAATCCCACAGCACCGGACAGACACATGTTCCATCAGCCACAGAAAGCAGCTCTTGCAGCCGGGCGCAGTGGCTCACGCCTGTCATCCCAGCACTGTGGGAGGCTGAGGCGGGTGGATCACCTGAGGTCAGGAGTTCGAGACCAGCCTGACCAACATGGTGAAACCTCGTCTCTACTAAAAATACAAAATTAGCCAGGTGTGGTGGCGCTCACCTGTAATCCCAGCTACTTGGGAGGCTGAGGCAGGAGAATCACTTGAACCCAGGAGGCGGAGGTTGCAGTGAGCCGAGGTTGTGCCATTGTACTCCAGCCTGGGCAACAAGAACAAAAGTCCGTCTCAAAAAAGAAAGAAAAGAAAGAAAGAGAGAGAGAGAGACAGCAGCTCTCGCTGCCGGCTGGTCACAGAGACACTGGGGGCCTGAGATGCATCAAGCTCCCTCACGTTTTCCCCGGAATCCCTCACCACTGGGCCACGTGGCACCTGGATGGTTGGTGCCTCTCTGACCTCCCACCCTTCCTCCTCCCCTGGTCAACCCCAGGCCCGTGCCCTCCTCTCCTGTCCCAGCTCAGTGCCAGGAGGGCCCCATGGCTCCTGGCAAGCTCCCACCCCCAACACCATGTTTGGAGTGGCGTTTCAGTGACACAAACACCTGTTTTTGCACCAGGCACTCACACCTGTAATCCCAGCACTTTGGGAGGCTGAGGTGGGTGGATCACCTGAGGTCAGGAGTTCAAGATCAGCCTGGCCAACATGGTGAAACCCTGTCTCTACTAAAAATAAAAAAATTAACAGGACGTGGTGGCGCGTGCCTGTAATCCCAGCTACTTGGGAGGCTGAGGCAGGAGAATCACTTGAGCTCAGAAGGCAGAGGCTGCAGTGAGCCGAAATTGCACCACTGTTCTCCAGCCCTGGTGACAGAGCGAGACTCTGTTTCAAAAACAAACAAACAAATAAAACACCTGTTTCTCTGCGGGCACCTGCCACCTCTCGCAGCATGACCATAACGCACTACAATTCCTGCAGACGCTCAGCTTCCTTTTTATTTTTTAACATTTGTCTCCTCATAGCCCCCGTAGCACCAGGAGTGAGGGAGAGAAGGAAGGAAGTGGCAGGGGGTGCCAAGCCCATCCTGCTGCAGCTCACCTTGACGGTGGTCTGTGCTGTCACTCCCTGAGCGCTCGTCTGCCTGATGAGGCTGGCAGCTCCCAGAATGCGCTGGTGGGGGTTCATTCATTCTGGGACTCTCAAACTGGTACAGGGCCCTGCATCAGACCACTGCTGCCCAGTCCATATAGCACGGATGGGGCAGTGATGACCACGCACTTCCTTCCCACTGTGTCATGGGATGCAGGGAAGAGTAGAATCCAGTAGCAATTCCAAAAAGGCTGCTGGCTCCCACATCCAACTTTTTTTTTTTTTTTTTTTGAGATGTGAGACAGAGTCTTGCTCTGTCACCCAGGCTGGAGTGCAGTGGTGTAATCTTGAGTGACTGCAACCTTCACCTCCTGGGTTCGAGAGAGTCTCCTGCCTCAGCCTCCTGAGTAGCTGGTATTACAGGCATGTGCCACCATGCCCTGCTAATTTTGTTTTTTTAGTAGAAACAGGGTTTCACCATGTTGGTCAGGATGCTCTCAATCTCTTCACCTCGTGATCTGCCCGCCTCGCCTTTCTCTTAGAACAGTCGCTCTGGAGCAAGGAGCTGCCGTGTGAGAAACCCCACCACCCTGAGACTGCCAGGAGATGGGGAGCCCACGTGGAGAGACAGTTGCCTGCGCAGCCCCAGGGATTCCAGCCCTCCCAGGGCAGGGGCCAGACACATGGACGAAGAAGCCATGAGAGGGCTCCAGACTCTGCCGCCACATGACTGCAACCGTCTGGGAGAACCTGCACAAGAACCACCCAGCTGAGCCCAGACTGTGCCGGACTCATGCGCTGCTACAGTATTGTCCGAAGCCTTACGTCTTGGGCTTATTTGTTCTGCAGCAATAGACAGCCCAAGCAAGCAGCTTGGTGAGGACCAACACAGTCTCCCGCTCTGGGGGACCCACTGTTAAACAGCACTCCCTCTGGGCTGACACGGTCTCAGGAGTGGATGCCACCTCTGCACAGACAAGCAGAGGCCCCACCCTGGAGTTGGAGGAGCCCAGGCCAGAGTGCACAGGGTGACGTGAGTCACAGGCTGGCGCCAGGTGCTTTTGTGCAGTGAACAAACTGTGCAGCTATATGTAGCAGCCCTTCTGAGAGCTCTCATGGCCGAGAGGAGTCAGGAAGAGACCGTGATGAGTGCTCCACCATCGTCCTTCATAACATCCTTCCTGACTTGCAGTCCACAGAGGGGCCCCTTCCTGGTGCTGGGGAAGTCTGTGCAGCAGGGGCCTGGCAGGATGCCTGACGAAGGGAGGTCGGGTGCCAGGAGACTGTGGAGGAGGGCGCTGGCGGACTCGGCAACTCACAGGTCAGGACCTGACGCTGCCTCCCGGGCACAGGTCTGCAGTCACTGCTTGTCCCAGCCTTGTTTGCCCAACCAAGCTTTTTTGAAGTTCAATGCCAGGAACATCAACAAGTGTGCTCATCTGGAACGGAGAGCTTCCTGCCCCTGATCTGTGGCTCTTCTGCCCCGGAGGCACCTACCCACTCCCTGGTATCCCTGCCTGCCCAGAGCTGCCTGGTGTCATTATCCAGCCCTGTCCCACCCAACCTGAAGGGTTTGGGCCTCCAGATCCCCTCTGCTGTGTCTACCCTGTTCTAGTCCCAGCAGCCTCTCTTGCCCACAGGGGTCTCTCTTGCCCATGGGGGTCTCTCTTGCCCACTGTGGCTTCCAGCTGGGTTTGTGGCTGGGTTTCCTCCCCAGCTCCCCGCTGCAGCTCCACTGTGGAACACGCTCCTCCAGGAAGGCCAGCAGCCCCTCCCTGCTGCAGGGATTTTGGGGCCTTCTGGGCCCTCCTGTCCTCCCTGAGCTGGGGGGGCCCTGCTCCTGCTCTCTCTGAGCCTCAATCTCCCAGGCCCTTCCCACTGTGTCAAATACTCCCTGAATCCCGCCCTCCTACCCGCCACATTCACGTCACAACCTTGGCTGAGGGGGTCAGAGGGAAAACAGCAGGGCTTTGACAAGCTCTGTCCTGAGGACTCCTGGGATGACCCCTTGACTCCACCTTTCCTGGAAGGCACCTGCTCAGGGAAACCCACAGCACCTGGACAGACACTTTATCCCAAGTCTGGAGCTCTCACAGGTGGGGGCAGCATGAGGAGAGAGAGGGCAGAGGGGCCCTAATCCGTCCTTCCCCAGAGGCTGACCTTTCCCGGTGGTCTCTGGGACCTCGTGGCCTTCGGGCCTCCAATACCACCCAGCCACGTTGCTGAGGGCGAGGGACCAAGTCTCTCCGTGGCCCACTTCCTCCTGTGTTAGAGTCATCATCATACATGGCCACACGCCCACCTGCCTGTGGCTCACCCAGCAGGGAAGGAAGTGAGAGCTGAGACCCACACGCAGCACCCCAGGCAGCAGGCCCCTGCCCTGTCCTGGGTGCATGGACCTCTGACTTTCCACAGGGCCCTTTTCTTTTTTTTTTCTGAGATGGAGTCTTGCTCTGTCGCCCAGACTGGAGTACAGTGGCACGATCTTGGCTCACTACAACCTCTGCCTCCCGGGTTCAAGAGGTTCAAGAGATTCTCTTACCTCAGCCTCCCAATGAGCTGGGATTACAAGAATGCGACACCACACTCAGCTAATTTTTTGTATTTTTAGAACAGACGGGGTTTAACCGTGTTGGCCTGGCTGGTCTCAAACTTCTGACCTCAGGTGATCCACCTGCCTCGGCCTCTCAAAATGCTGGGATTACAGGAGTGAGCCACCGCAACCAGCTGGCCCTGTGTTCTGACACCCGAGAAGGTGCAGCTCACCTGATTCTGGGGTTTAATTGGGCCCCAAGTTGTCCCAGAGGAAGTCTGAGCAGCCCAAGCTGAGCCCACTGGCTGTTAAGAATCCGAGTTGACATGGGATGAGTAGGCCTGGTTTCCCCTGCTCTGGAGGACAGTAGGGTAAGATGGGGTGGGGTGGGAGCCCAGCCTGGGGCAGTGGGGGCAACAGAAGCCGCAGGAACAGTAGCCTCCCAGGGGCCAGGACCACAAAGCCTGAAGGGACGGCCAAGGGGGCTGGGCATCAGAGCGAGGGGCAGAGGGCAGAGGAACAGGACACCCAGGGAGGCCCCCCCCACCACCTCACCCCCTCCAAGAACAAGCTCTTCCAGTGAAGTCACTGCACTCCCCCACACGGAGGATGTGGCCAAGTCACACCACTGTGGTCATGGGACGTGTGGCTGAGGACGAAATCTATCAACCTCCCTTAACCTGACCCATGCTTAGAAATTCACAGACACGCATATGTGTGTCAGAAACAGAAGTGGCAGGAACCCTTCTCTCAAAGGAGCCGTGTTCTGCGCGGACCCCTGTAGCCCCGCCCAACATCCCGCCAGGTAGGGCTGCAGCCGGGCCTCCCAGCACCCCAGGCCCCCGCCTTTGCGGCCGGGGCACTGCCCACAGCTCTTTAAAAAGCCCACCACTCCCTTCCATCCCCAGGGCTCAGTCCTGCCCAAGGCTGGAGCTTCTGTTCCCTAGGGTCATTTCCCTAGCAGCCCAGCGCCCACTCAGCCCTGACAGGGCCTGTCCTGGGAGACGCCCGCAGGGGGCCCTTACGTTTTATCTCCCAATTCTGTGCCCACACGCATTTGTAACGGATCTGGAAGGAGGGGGCTTCCCTTTTCTGTGGGTGTCTCCCAGGTCCTCCTTCCGCAGAGCTCCACAAGGCCCCACTAATTGCTCTAATTGCCTTGCCGGCACCTGGTGCAGACGCAGCCGCCTTCCCAGCCGGAGCTGCCGGGCACGGCTGTAACCCACACTTCTGCTTTAATCACATCTGCCTCTTGCATCCGCCACCAGCCTCTCTTTCATCCAGCATGGGAGGGTGCAGCTGCGGCAGAGCGGCCGTTGGTATAAGCTCACTAAGCCGTGGTGGCTGGCTCGCAGGTGGGATGGGAATGGAGGTGCCCCAGGGCTCCTCTTTCACCCCAGAACACGTTGCACCCTTTGTGCGCAGGCTGGCACTCGTGCAGCTGGAGATGATGGGTGTAACACGGTCCAGTTGCTCCTGTGAGCTGCTGTGACACGCGCTGCCCTCACCTGGGACAAGGCAGGCTTTCCTGTGAGTCACCGCTGAAGTCATGGCTCCTGTAAGCAGGGGTGGAGGAGGGCAGGGAGGTTGGGGTGGGGCCTTTTCAGGAGTCAGCCCTGCCCTTTAATTCACACAGTGACAATGGGAGCCAGGATGGCTGTCTGCGTTTTGAGATGCTGCCATCCATGGAGGACCGGGAAGGGGGAGCATGACCCCGGCGCCTCACAGAGCACACATATGCAAAGCCACACAGTCCACACCCCAGCAGACGCGGGAAGGACGCTTCGCCCACCAGCTCCCAGTGCTGCTGCTGCTGCCTGCAGCCTTATGTTTGCAGCTGAACTTAGTTCTTAAGCAGGGCATACCTGGCGACATCTAGAACAGGGGTGTCCAGTCTTTTGACTTCCCTGGGTCACCCTGGAAGAAGAATTGTCTTGGACCACACATAAAATGCACTAACAATAGCTGATGAGCTAAAAGAAAATCTCAAAAAAGTCTCATGTTTTAAGAAAGTTTACAAATTGGCGCCAGATGCAGTGGCTCATGCCTGTGATCCCAGGACTTTGGGAGGCTGAGGCGGATCACTGGAGGTCAGAAGTTCGAAACCAGAGTGGCCAACATGGTGAAACCCCGTCTGTACTAAAAACAGAAAAATTAGCTGGTATGGTGGCGGGTGCCTGTAGTCCCAGCTACTTGGGAGGCTGAGGCAGGAGAATCTCTTGAACCTGGAAGGCGGAGGTTGCAGTGAGCTGAGATCGCACCACTGCACTCCAGCCTGGGCAGCAGAGAGTTTATCAATTTGTATTGGGCCTCATTCGAAGCTGCACTGGGCCACATGAAGCCGGTGGGCCTCAAGTTGGACAAGCTTGCTGTAAAATATTTTTGGGTTGTCACAACTAACTAGGGGAGGTTGCTGCTGGCCTCCAGTTGGTGCAGGCCAGGGATGCTGCTGAACATCCTGCAATGCACAGGAAACAACCAATTAGCCCCACAGTGAAGCCCCAAATCCCAATAACCAAGACTGAAAAACCTAGGCTGGGAGAGACAGTGCTGTCATCGATTGGTTACGACTGCTGAGGAAGGAGACCCTTAATCCTCTTAAGCTTCTAAGGGCCCTTCGCCCTAGACTTCCACATCGCATTTCAATAGGAGAGGTAAAGGCTGGCAGACCTCGATGCCACCCTGAATCGCACTCCTACAGATCGCAGGCGTGGTAAGGAGGAATCTTTCCAGAAGGCATTGTCTTTACTTAACAGGATCAAACCCCCACCTAAGTCACGTACTCCACGCCTACTTCACGGATCAAGAACGTTTCACATATAATTTCTAGCATTGTAAGCCCAGGACCCTTTCACATGTAATTCTAGAGGTGTAAACCCAGGACGCTTTCACATGTAATTTTTAGAATTGTAAGCCCAGGACCCTTTCACATGTAATTTCCAGAGTTGTAAACTTTTAAAAAGGCAAGAATTTTCTTTGTTGGGGAGCTCCACTGTTAGGCAACTATGCCACTGCTGCTCTGGGCCGAATAAATCACCCCTTTATTCCCAGTTCGGTGTTGGAGAGGTTTGTTTCGTGACCTTTCCTGTTTCATGCCACTGGCGCAAACAGGGTGGTGGTGACACCTGCGATCCTTGTCCCACCCGGGAGACTGCCTGAACGTGTAAACCATCTCACCTCCCATAGTTCTCTCTAGGACCTTTACACCTATAGTCTGCTTTGCTCTGTGAACTCCAAGCTGAGGAGAGGTGCTTGGACCTGGGCCACGTTACACAACTGCGTGGGTTCTGCAATGCGCTGGCCTCATTTGGACGGTTGTTTTCTTGTGGATGGTTTTTACACAGGCCAGAAGTTGAAGTCGCAAAGAGCTACAGGGCCCAGCCAGACCCAGGAGAGAGATGAGTGAAGTGGGCAGACGGTTAAATACAGGGACACGCCGTAACCCAGGGGCACAGGCTGTAGCACAGCCACTTCCGTGCTCCGGGACGGCCAGCTCCAGATGACTACATCTTCCATTCTTTTTAAAAGGAAGTCAAAAATTTTCCTTTTTGAAATGTGAAATCGGTAGGGTGTACCTTGGCCTCCAAAAATGCTGGGATTACGGGCATGAGCCACCGCAGCCAGCCAGGAATGTTTTGTTGTTTTTTTTTGAGACGGAGTCTCGCTTTGTCACCCAGGCTGGAGTGCAATAGCACACTCTTGGCTCACTGCAACCTCCACCTCCCAGGTTCAAGGAATTCTCCTGCCTCAGCCTCCCAAGTAACTGGGATTACAGGTGTGCACCACCACGCCTGGCTAATTTTTGTATTTTTAAGTAGAGACTGGGTTTCACCATGTTGATCAGGCTGGTCTTGAACCCCCGACCTCATGATCCGCCTGCCTCGGCCTTCCAAAGTGCTGGGATTACAAGCGTGAGCCACTGTGCCTGGCTAGGAATCTTTTTTCAACAAGATTTTAAACAATGTACTTTATCTTGATACGGATTTGGGATTTGGGTCGCCAAGTGTATGTGTCTGGCAAACTCATGGAGTGGTGCCTGGGAGGTAGAGTGCTTCGTGTAAGGGATGGTACACAAAGAAGGAGGAAGGGGTGGAAGGGGGGAGAAAGGAAGAGAGAGGACCCTAAACCTATGCTGAACACGAGGTAAAGCCCAAATCCAATATGATTTCCAGCGTTTCCCTAACACCTGCCATCCCATAACTCCACCATGTTACTATGTCCTGTGCCACTGGTGTTTTTTTTTTGTTTGTTTTGTTTTTTTTTGAGACGGAGTCTCACACTGTTGCCCGGGCTGGAGTGCAGTGGCACAATGTCAGCTCACTGCAACCTCGGCCTCCCAGGTTCAAGTGATTCTCCTGCCTCAGCCTCCTGAACAGCTGGGATTACAGGCACCCACCACCACACCCAGCTAATTTTTTTGTATTTTTAGTAGAGATAGGGTTTTACTATGTTGGCCAGGCTGGTCTCAAACTCCTTACCTCGTGATCTGCCTGCCTCAGCCTTCCAAAGTCCTGGGATTACAGGCGTGAGCCACCTCTCGCGGCCCTGGAATTCTTTTTTTGAGACGGAGTCTCGCTCTGTTATCCAGGCTGAAGTGCAGTGGCACGATTTCGGCTCACTGCAACCTCCGCCTCCAGGGTTCAAGCAATTCTCCTGTCTCAGCCTCCCAAGCAGCTGGGATTACAGGCATGCGCCACCATGCGCAGCTAATTCTTGTGTTTTTAGTAGAGATGGGGTTTCACCATGTTGGCCAGGCTGGTCTCGAACTCCTGATCTCAAGTGATCCAACCGCCTTGGCCACCCAGAGTGCTAGGACTACAGATGTGAGCCACCACTCCTGGCCCTATGCCACTGGTATTCTTATTCACTTACTATTGTTCTTTAAAGGGCCCCCCCCCCTTTTTTTTGAGACGAAGTTTCGCTCTGTCACCAGGCTGCAGTGCAGTGGCGTGATCTTGGCTCACTGCAACCTCCGCCTCCCGGGTTCAAGTGGTTCTCCTGCCTCAGCCTCCCGAGTAGTTGGGACTACACGTGCACGCCGCCACGCCCAACTAATTTTTCTATTTTTAGTAGAGATGGAGTTTCACCATGTTGGCCAGGATGGTCTCGAGCTCTACCTTGTGATCCGCCTGCCTCAGCCTCCCAAAGTGCTGGGATTACAGGCGTGAGCAACTGCACCCGGCAAAGGGACTCATTTTATTTACATACATAGAAAACCAGCATCTCTGGCTATAAATAGGGGGTGACTAAAAACAAACGCCAAGAAATAAAATGTCAGCATTAAACTCTCACAGGTTTGTGTTGTTTGCCAAAGGACCGGAACCCCTGAATTTCCTTTTTTGCAGTTAAAAAAAAAAAAAAATTCATGAGGCTGGGCGCAGTGGCTCACGCCTGTAATCCCAGCACTTTGGGAGGCAAAGGTGGGCAGATCACTTGAGGTCAGGAGTTTGAGACCAGCTTGGCCTACATGGCGAAACCCCGTCTCTACTAAAAATACAAAAATTAGCCAGGCATGGTGGCTCATGCCTGTAGTCCCAGCTACTCAGGAGGCTGAGACAGGAGAATTGCTTGAACCCGGGAGGCAGAGGTTACAATCAGCCGAGATCGTGCCACTATACTCCAGCCTGGGTGACTGAGCAAGACTCCATCTCAGAAAAAAAAAAAAATTTGGCCGGACGCAGTGGTGCAAGCCTGTAATCTCAGCACTTTGGGAGGCTGAGGTGGGCGGATCATGAGGTCAAGAGATCGAGACCATCCTGGCCAAGGTGGTGAAACCCTGTCTCTACTAAAAATACAAAAAATTAGCCGGGCGTGGTGGCATGCGCCTGTAATCCCAGCTACTCGGCAGGCTGAGGCAGAAGAATTGCCTAAACCTGGGAGGTGGAGGTTGCAGTGAGCAAAGATCGAGTCACAGTACTCCAGAGTGAGAGATTGTCTCAAACAAAAAAAAAAAAAAAAAATTAACCAGTGTTGAGAGGTGTCAAAGGCATGTAGTATGGGGGACTTTCCATTGCAGTCAGCAAGGCTGAGAAGAAGCTGATGAGGACACAAGTTTATCAATATTCTACTCAGGGCTGTTTCATACTGGGACCTCAGACCATCCAAGCCCCCTCTGGGACTCGGCTCCAAGGCACTCATTCATATTTTTGGAGCAATGGCCCATGTCCAGCTTCACCCCACCTGCCTGGTAGAGTAAGGGAAGGAAATCCCTCTTCCCCTCCAAGCCAGGTGTCTGGGGAGACTGGAGACAGGATGGGGCCAGCTGGGACTGAAGATGGGGTCAGGTCCAAAGAAACCCCGGGGACCCAGTGATTCCACTCCCAGGTGTGTACGTCGAAGACTGGAAAACACATGTTCAAAGAAACAAATGTTCACAGCAACACTATTCACCATAGGCAGAAGGCAGAAACAACCCAACATCATCGACAGATGAATGCATATATTCCCACAATGGAACATTATTCAGCCATACAAGGGAATGGGGCCAGGCACAGTGGCTCACACCTATACTTCCCTCGCTTTGGGAGGCTGAGGCAGGAGGATTGCTTGAGCCCAGGAATTTGAGACCAGCTTGGGCAACACAGCAAGGCTCCATCTCTATTTTTTAAAAAACGAGGGGGGAGTCAGGGGCACGGTAGCTCACGCCTGTAATCCCAGCACTTTGGGAGTCTGAGGTGGGCGGGTCACGACTTCAAGATATCGAGACCAGCCTGGCCAACACGATGAAACCCCATCTCTACTAAAAATACAAAAAGTTAGCTGGGCATGGTGTGCATGCCCGTGGTCCCAGCTACTCAGGAGGCTGAGGTAGAACTGCTTGAACTCGGGAGGTGGAGGTTGCAGCGAGCCGAGATCGTGCCACTGCACTCCAGCCTGGGTGACACAGCAAGACTCTGTCTCAAAAAAAAAAAAAAAGAAGGTGGAGGGATAAGATTCTGACACGCGCTACAACACGGGTGAACCCTGAGGGCGTTCTTCTGAGTGAAAGAAACCAGACCCAAGGCTGGGCGCAGTGGCTCATGTCTTGTGCCCAGCATTTTGGGAGGTTGAGGCGGGTGGATTACCTGAGGTCAGGAATTTGAGACCAGCCTGGTCAACATGGTAAAACTCTGTCTCTACTAAAAATACAAAAATCAGCCAGGTGTGGTGGTTCATGCCTGTAATCCCAGTTACTCAGGAGGCTGAGGCAGGAGAATCACTTGTATCCAGGAGGTAGAGGTTGCAGTGAGCTAACACCCCTGCACTCCAGCCTGGGTGACAGAGAAAGACTCTGTCTCAAAAAAAATAAAAAGGAAACTCAGGATCACAAGGTCAGGAGTTCAAGACCAGCCTGACCAACATGGCAAAACCCCATCTCTACTAAAATATAAAAATCAGCTGGGCGTGGTGGTGCCAGCCTGTAGTTCCAGCTACTTGGGAGGCTGGGGCAGGAGAATTGCTTGAACCCGGAGGTGGAGGTTGCAGTGAACAGAGACCACGCCACTGCACTCCAGCTTGGGTGACAGAGCAAGACTCAATCTCAAAAAAAAAAAAAAAAAGGAAGTCACAGGCAGAGTGAGTCCCCAGCCATCACAGAAATGCGCCGAAGTCCCCTCTCTGTAGAGAGATGCGTAGGCTGCCCCCAAAACCGCCCGGGATCAGTGGGATGATGTGACATCGAGTGGCCTCACCTGCATGGAGGGGGTCACTATCCTTCCACCAGCAGGAGTTCTGGTCCTGCTGGAAAAGTTATCCTCAGGGAAATGAGGCGGAGGCTGAGGCTCAATGAGCTTGAGGGACCTGTTCCATGTTACAGGCTGAATTGAAGCAGAGCTTTGCACAGCTGAGACTATACCCATGTTTCCCAGAGATCCACAGGAACAGCTATGTCAGAGGCACTGGAAGCTGTCACAGAGGCCAGGTCGCAGCCCCCATTGTGGGTGGCACAGTGTGCCCCCAAAACCCAAGTCTAATGGGAACCTTGCGTGTGTCCTTCTTTGGAAATAGGGTCTTTGCAAATGTCGTTAAGATGGGGTCACACTGGAACAGGGTGTACCCCAAATCCAATAGCTGCTGTCCTATTAGGAAGAAAAGACACAGAGACACGCGCAGAGGGGAGGCCACGGGAGACACAGAGACACATGCAGAGGGGAGGCCACGGGAGATAGAGAGACCTGCCCAAAGGGGAGGCCATGGAAGACACATACACACGTGCAGAGGAGAGGCCACAGGGGAAGACACAGAGACACGTGCAGAGGAGAGTCCACGTGGGGAGACACAGAACACCTGCAGAGGAGAGTCCACGTGGGGAGACACAGAGACATGTGCAGAGGAGAGGCCACGGGGAGAGTCACAGAGACACGTGCAGAGGAGAGGTCACGGGGGGAGAAACAGACACGTGCAGAGGAGAGGCCATGGGGGAGTCACAAGGACACGTGCAGAGGAGAGGTCACGGGGGGAGAAACAGATACGTGCAGAGGAGAGGCCATGTGGGGAGACACAGAACACGTGCAGAGGGTAGGCTATGGGGGAGACACAGAGACACGTGCAGAGGAGAGACCAGAGGGGGAGACACAGAACACGTGCAGAGGGGAGGCCATGGGAGACACAGAGACACGTGCAGGCCAGGGGAGACACAGAGATACACGCAGTGGAGAGGCCACAGAAGACACAGAGACACGCGCAGAGGAGAGGCCACGTGGGGAGTCACAGAGACATGTGCAGAGGAGAGGCCACAGGGGGAGACACAGAGACACATGCAGAGGAGAGGCCCCGGGAGACACAGAGACACAGGGCAGGGGCTGCAAAGTGGCAGGGGCCATGAGAAGGCAGGGGCAGGGATTGAGCAATGTGACCACGGCCGAGGAACACCTGCAGCCAGGGGCAGGAAACGTCCCCCTCTGCAGTCTTCACAGGAGTGTGGGCTTGCCCACAGCTTCACTTTGACCATTTTTTTTTTTTTTTAGACAGAGTCTTGCTCTGTCGTACAGGCTTGGTCTAAGCTCAAGCTCACTGCAACCTTTGCTTCCCAAATTCAAGCAATTCTCCTGCCTCAGCCTCGTAACTGGGACTGTAGGCGTGCACCGCCACACCTGGCTAATTTTCTTTTGAGGTGGAGTCTCACTCTCACCCAGGCTGGAATGCAGTGGCATGGTCTTGGCTCACTGCGACCTCCACCTCTGAGGTTCAAGCAATTCTCCTGCGTCAGCCACCAAAGTAGCTGGGACTACCGGCGCCCGCCACCACACCTGGATAATTTTTGTGTTTTTAGTGGAGACAGGATTTCACCATGTTGGCCAGGCAGGTCTGGAACTCCTAGCCTCAAGTGATCCACCTGCCTCAGGCTCCCACAGTGCTGGGATGACAGGTGTGAGCCACCGTGCCCAGCCTCGAGTTTGAACCTCTGTCCTCCAGGACTATGAGAGGATCAATATTCAAGCCAACAGCCTGTGGCCACTTGTTGCAGTGGCCGTAGGGAACTAAAGCAGCCCTGCCCAGATTCCTGGCTGCACAGCCTCAGGTGGGGGGTGGGGGGTGGGGGTGGGGGTGGGGCGCTGTCACAGGCATGGCCCATGCAGAGGTGCCCTGTAGAGGCATCCTATGTGAGACCCCCAGCAGGGTTTGCCCACAGCCTCCTCCTGCCCCTCTCACATCCCTGTGGGAGCAGCAGCTTCGCCACTTCTGACCGCACTTCAGCGTCCAGCCCCCTCATCACGGCACTGCTGTGGCCCACAGAGCCCAGAGACTGTACGAGAAACATCACCATTGTCCTTTTTTGTACCACGGAGTCCACTGGAGCTTTCCCCAGGGTCACAGAGCCCTGAGGCCAGGACCCAAAGCCGGCACATCTGGCTCAGGCCCATCTACACCTTCCCGACACCCATGGCTTCCGCGGCATCTCCACTGTCCATCTCTGCCCATCCTGGAACCGGTCACCACGCTGCTGGGCCTCTGCACGCTGTGGGGTCCCTGCACATGTGAGCACATCCCTCGGGGAGCTGGGAGGTGCAGAGGCACCACCAACAGCTGGGGCATGGGTTCCCCTTCCAGGGCTTCCAGGCGGCGATTCTCCCCAGCCCAGGCACAGCTGCTATAATTAGGTTCTACAAACCAGGCGGCTTTAACAACAGACACTGAGTGCCCTGCAATCCTGGAGGACTCAAGTCTGGAATCCCGAAGTCGGCAGGACCTCGCTCCCTCCAGAGGCTGCAGGGGAGGCTCCTCCCCTCATCTTCTGGCTCCCGGTGGCCCTGAAGTCTTGGCGCCTGGCTGCTTCCCTCCAATCCCTGCCGTCCTCTTCACACAGCCTCTCCTGTGTGTCCAAATTTCTCCCTTTTTTTTTTTTTTTGAGATGGAGTCTCACTCTGTCACCCAGGATCATGGCTCACTGCAACCTGTGCCTCCTGGATTCAAGTGATTCTCCTACCTCAGCCTCCTGAGTAGCTGAGATTACAGGCGCCTGCCACCACGCCCAGCTAATTTTTTATTTTTAGTAAAGATGGGGTTTCTCCATATTGGTCAGGCTGGTCTCGAACTCCTGACCTTGTGATCCACCCGTCTCGCCTCCCAAAGTGCTGGGATTACAGGCATGAGCCACAGCGCCGAGCCAATTTCTCCCTCCTTATAAGGACACCTGTCATTGAGTTTAGGGCCAGCCCTTTGGTAAGTGTGACTCATCTTAGATAATCACATCTGCAAACACACTGTTTCCCAACAGGGTCACACTCACAGACACAGGGGTGAGGACTAGAGCACATTCTAACAAAACCCCCCCCACGCAGCTGTAGAGAAGTGCGGCCACTCCCAAACCACGGCCAGGACAGCAGTGTGCAGACTGAGCCCTTTCCCCAGCGGGCCTCCTGTCTTTGGCTCCGCTGGAAGTCCCTGGACAAGAGAGCCCTTGAAGCAGGCTGGAAGGCTCAGGCCCCAGGCGCAGAGGTGGGCAGAGGGAGCCCAGCAGCCGTGAGGGAGAGGGGCAGGCCTATCCCACACCCCTCCCTCAGAAAAGCCAGAAGAGAGAAGACAGTCTCCTCCCTCAAGGGGTCCTCGAAGCAGCCCCGTGTGCTGGTGACTCTGGCCGCATGTGGCTGCCTGTGGGACTGTCCCCAGGTTCCCCTGGAGGCCAGCCTTCTCTTAGCCAGTGCCCTCGGCTTCACCAGCCATAGCAAAGCAGGCAAATTCCCCAATACTCCGAGTCCTTAGAGGCAAAGCTGCCCAAATGGGGAAGTGGTTCTGCTGAGGGGATGGGCACCTGGGGCTGGGACCAGCCGCACAGAGGGATGGGTGTGATGCGGGGGCCTGAACCCCATAGCGGCCCCAGTGGCTGGACCCTTGGTGATGGCAGAGCCTCTTCCGCTGCTGGAGGAAGTCAGGTCCATTCATCCAACACCTCTCACCAGCTTGGGCGGCTCCAGTGCTGGGCGATGATTAGAAAACAAGCCAGGGAGGCTAGGCCTGGTGGCTCATGCCTGTGATCCCAGCACTTTGGAGGCCAAGGAGGGAGGATCACCTGCGGACAGCAGTTGGAGACCAGCCTGGCCAACACGGTGAAACCCTGTCACTACTAAAAATCCAAAAATTAGCTGGGCATGATAGCACATGCCTGTGGTCTCAGCTACTTGGGAGGCTGAGGCAGGAGAATTGCTTGGGCCTGGGAGGCAAAGGCTGCCGTGAGCAGTGTTGAGCCACTGCACTCCAGTCTGGGCAACAGAGTGAGACTCCATCTCAAAACAAACAAAAAAAAAGAGGTTGAGACCCTAAAGTAAAACCCAAAACTATCAAAACCCTGGAAGATGACCTAGGCAATACCATCCTGGACACAGGAACGGGCAAAGATTTCATGAAGATGCCACTGAAAGCAATTGCAACAAAAACAAAAATTGACAAACGGGATCCAATTGAATTCAGATCCTGCAGTAAGTGCTTCCTCCTGAACCCATTCTTTCATTTGCCCCATGTTTTCCCAACTCACTCATCACCCGGCTTCTGCTGCCTCTTGCTCTGAAGGCTCCAAGCACACAGCGGCAGTTTATCAATCCCTTTCTCAGCCGGATGAGTTCTCAGCCCGGAGCCAAGCAGTGCCGCCAGGCCTGTGTGGAGGGCGCAGAGAACAGCTCCATAGGAGGGGTCTGCACAGCAAAAGAAACTATCAGCAGAGTAAAAAGACAACCTACAGAATGGGAGAAAATATTTGCAAATTATGCATCTGACAAAGGTCTAAAATCCAGCCTCTATGAGGAACTTAAATACACAAGGAAAAAACAACCCCATTTAAAAGTGGCCAAAGGACATGAACACACTTCTTGGTTTTGGTTTTTTTGAGATGGAGTCTCACTCTGTCGCCCTCGCTGGAGCGCAGTGGCGCGATCTCGGCTCACTGCAACCTCCGCCTCCTGGGTTCAAGTGATGCTCCTGCCTCAGCCTCCCGAGTCGCTGGGACTTACAAGCGCCCGCCACCACACCTGGCTAATTTTTTTTTTGTATTTTAGTAGAGATGCGGTTTCACCGTGTTGCCCAGGATGGTCTTGCACTCCTGAGTGCAGGCAATCCACCCGCCTCAGCCTCCCAAAGTGCGAGGATTACAGGGGTGAGCCACTGCACCCGGCCTGAACACACTTTTCAAAAGAAGACGTATATACAGCCAACCAACATAGGAAAAAAAGGTCAGTATCACTGATGATTAAAGAAATGCAAATCAAAACCACAATGAGATACCATCTTAAACAAATCAGAATGGCAATTAAAAGGTCAGGCCAGGTGCCATGGCTCACACCTGTAATCCCAGCACTTCGGGAGGCCAAGCCAGGTGGATCACTTGAGGCCAGGAGTTGCAGACCAGCCTGGGCAACGTGGAGAAACCCCATTTCTACTAAAAATACAAATATCTTCTGGGTGTGGTGGCGCATGCCTGTAATCCCAGCTACTCGGGAGCCTGAGCCCTGAGAATTGCTTGAACCCTGGAGGCAAAGGTTGCAGTGAGTCGAGATTTCGCCACTGCACCCTAGCCTGGGTGACAGAGTGAGACTCTATCTTAAAAAAAAACAAAAAACAAAACGGATGGGGCCTGATCACTCACAACAACACTGACTGTAGCTCCTTCAGGGAGCACAGTCTCTGTGGCCAAGGCTTGTCTGCCTGGAGCTTCTCCCTGGAGGTCCGGGTGCACCCTTCCCAGGCTCCCCTTTCAAGGCTGTAATAGATTTATCATGGATTCATTTGCCAGCTTTTCCACCAGACTAACTGCTCCCCAGCTGTGCTGGAGGGGCCCTTACATCCTGGATCGGATACGTCCACGGCCACGTTCCAATAAAGAGAATGATTTGTAAGTGTACCGTGACACTGAATGCGCTCTCGGTCCCATCAAGCATGACATTATCTTTACATGTTCTCGTAGGGAACATTGAAACCTTTTGCAATATCTTGAATCCAAACCATGGCACTCACAGCACCCCTGAATGTCCCCAGCCTCACCTGGGGAGTGAGCACACGCCGGACGCCCTCCTAGGAGCTGCTCTCTGAGCCCTCTGCACAGGCCCAGTGGGGCTGAGAACCAGGCGGGCTGATAAAGTGATTGATAAGCTGCCGCTGTGTGATTGGCGCCTTCCAAGCAAGAGGCAGCAGCAACCAGGTGATGAGTGAGTAGGGAAAACACGGGGAAATTAACGGATGGGTCCAAGAGGAAACACTTACCGCAGAAAGCCACCCCAGCCCAGCCTGCTGGGGCCTGAGGCGCTGAACAGAGCTGCTGTGTGCCAAGCGTTCTGGGTGCACTTACGTTGTGGGATCTGAACCTGGGGTGGTTGCCAGGCTACTACCAAGACAGGAACATTGCATACCTTGTGACATCTGGACCTGAGCCATCTCAGTGTGGAAGTCATGGCCAGAGAGTTTTCTAGAACCTGAGACCTTGACTATCACCTTACCCTGTCTCTCTTCTTTTTGAGAGGGAGTTTTGCTCTTGTTGCCCGGGCTGGAGCTGGAGTTTGATCTCGGCTCACCGCAATCTCCGCCTCCCCAGTTCAAGCGATTCTCCTGCCTAAGCCTCCCGAGTAGCCGGGATTACAGGCATGCGCCACCATGCCCAGCTAATTTTTGGTATTTTTAGTACAGACGGGGTTTCTCCATGTTGGTCAGGCTGGTCTCGAACTCCCGACCTCAGGTGATCCACCTGCCCACCTCAGCCTCCCAAAGTGCTGGGATTACAGGTGTGAGCCACTGCTCCTGGCCTACCCTATCTCTCTTTCTCCTGGGGACCTAGAATCCCAGGTTGCAAATGGTCTTACAGGTGTCCGACTCAAATCCATAGCCTGCACTAAACTCTGACTCTACTCTGCGGCCCCCAGGGGCGGTCCCTGAGGTCTCGTTCCATCCTCGAACATCCTCAGTTGGTGAACATGAGCCCTTTCTTGAAGCCACAGAAAGACCCTGGCAGGCCCCACAGCAGCCGCTACCAGGACTGTCTTTGGATTTTCTTGACACTGTTTTTTTCTCCTCCAAAAATGGGTGGATCATCTGAGGTCAGGAGTTCGAGACCAGTCTGACCAACATGGTGAAACCTGTCCCTACTAAAAATACAAAAATTAGGCCAGGTGTGGTTGCTCACACCTGTAATCTCAGCACTTTGGGAGGCTGAGGTGGGCAGATCACCTGAGGTCAGGAGTTCGAGACCAGACTGGTCAATGTGGTGAAACCTCGTCTTTTTTTTTTTTTTTTTTTTTTTGAGATGGAGTTTCGCTCTTGTTACCCAGGCTAGAGTGCAATGGCACGATCTCAGCTCACCGCAACCTCTGCCTCCTGGGTTCAAGCAATTCTCCTGCCCCAGCCTCCCGAGTAACTGGGACTACAGGCGTGTGCCACCATGCCCAGCTAATTTTTTTGTATTTTTAGTAGAGACGAGATTTCACCATGTTGACCAGGATGGTCTCGATCTCTTGATCTCATGATCCACCTTCCTCGGCCTCGCAAAGTGCTGGGATTATAGGTGTGAGCCACTGCGCCTGGCCAACCTCGTCTTTTTAAAAATAAAATAAAAATAAAAGGATTGCTAGCTCTCGGGTGCTGACCCTCCGTCCTGAGAGCGAGCTCCTCTGTGAAGGGCGTTCTCAGGCACAGCTCACCCTCTTCACCTCTTCCATCCTCATCAACACCACAGAGGAAGGAAAAGAGAAGTCCAGATGTCGGAGGAGAACAGGGGCCTGGGCAGGGTGCAGGGGAGGAGGGTGGACAAGGACAAAGGCTCCGCAGAGGCCACTGCAGGTGGCAAGAACAGGCACTGCCTGCAGGCCGGCTTGCCTAACAGATCTCCATTCAGTTCAGGGATGTCTCTTCCAGCTATCCCCACTGTTAATGCCCTTCTAGAACATTCTGGGAAAAATCCCAGGGCTGCCACAGGTGGGTCTGAGGCATCTGGGTCAGCACTCCACACCTTTCCCTGGGGTCGGAGATCAGCCATGACCCCTCAGACCTGACTCCCAGGCAGTCAGCATTCCCAGAGCCTCAAGACCCAGCCTGGGGCCAGGAGCTCTTCCTGCTTCCCTGGCTCGGCTGGCGGTACAAACAACACACCCGAACGGGTGGAGCAGGGACCCCTACATCAGGGCTGGTGGGCAGCCTGGGTCCCGGTGCCTGGCCTGGGTGCTGTGAGCCCCTAGGAGTCCAGCAGGCAATGGGGAGAGGCTGAATACAGCACAGCTCTCAACCTGGGCTCTGTGTCCCAAATCCAGATTTTTTTTTTTTTTTGAGACAGAGTCTCACTTTGTCATCCAGGCTGGAGTGCAGTGGCACAATCTCGGCTCACTGCAACTGCTGCCTCCTGGGTTCAAGCAATTCTCCTGCCTCAGCCTCCAGAGTAGCTGAGATTACAGGCACCGGCCACCACACCTGGCTGATTTCTGTATTATTAGTAGAGATGGGGTTTCACCATGTTGGTCAGGTTGGTCTGGAACTCCTGATCTCAAGTGATCCACCCACTTCGGCCTCCCAAACTGCTGGGGTTACAGGCGTGAGCCACCACGCCTGCATCCCGCTCTGAAAGGCCCCTGGTGGTGCTGCCCTTCCAGTCCAACTCAGTGTCATCTGGCCTGACTCCCCTGATCCCCAAGACCCACCAGGCTAGGGGCAGGTTCCAGGGAGGAATGATGAGTTTGGCTCAGGCCCAGCTCCATGTCCAGTTCCCGGCCTCTCTCTCAGGCTTCGAGGTGGATGAAGATGCAGGCTTCCGGGGCCGACTGACACCCACGGCACTAACCCCTGTGGTCGGCAGAAGAACAGCCCCAAGACACCCACCCTTCCTGACGCCCTTGGCCTGTGGATGGACATGTCCCTCACGTGGCAGGACAGACATGGCAGATATGACTGTGGCAAGGACCCAGAGATGGGGAGAGGGTTCTGCTTACCCAGGGGGCCCAATGTCGTCACAGGGGCCTTCTGAGAGGGAGGTAGGATCCGGACAGGAGAGGAGTGATGGCCGCCCTGCCAGCTTTGAAGAGGGGCCTCCGGAAGCTGGAAAAAGCAAGGAGATGGTGCCTACCCTGAGCCTGCAGAAGGAGCCAGCCCGGCCCACACCTTGACTTTAGCCCGGTGAAGCCCTGTAGGATGTGTGTTCTCAGAACCGGAAGGCGGTGAGGTTTCACACTGCCAGGTGTGTGGTCATCGGTTACAGCCACCGGGAAACCTGCACAGGACCCAGCCGCAGTGTGCATTTGTGGGATGAGTAGATTTCTATCTTCTTTTTTTTCGAGACAGTTGTGCTCTGTCCCCTAGGCTGGCGTGCGATGGCATGATCTCTACTCACTGCAATCTCTGCCTCCTGGGTTCAAGCGACTCGCCTGCCTCAGCCTCCAGAGTAGCTGGGATTACAGGCACCCGACACCATGCCCGGCTAATCTTTGTATTTTTAGTAGAGACGGGGCTTCTCCATGTTGGCCAGGCTGGTCTCCAACGCCTGACCTCAGGTGATCCACCCGCCTCGGCCTCCCAAAGTGCTGGGATTCCAGGCATGAGCCACCACGCCCGGCCTGTACCTTCTTTGTGTTTGCTTTATCTGCGACCCTCTATTTTAATGCAGACTTATTAACGAAGCGTGATGTACATGCCCTAAGTGTTTGATGAATTTCACGAAGGGGCCAGTGCCCTGTTCCCAGCACTGAAGTGAAGAATCAGAGTGAGGCCCCAGGCAGAAGTCCGTCAGCGAGAACCCACTTCCATCATGTGCCACACAGAGGAGCATCCCCAAAATGGGCATCCGCCTGGAGCCCAGAATGCGGCGGTATTTGGAAGTAGGGCCTTTACAGATGTAAGGAGCGAGGATGAGGTCCCACTCGCCTTAGTGTGGTAGGTGGGCCCTAAATTCTACGACTAGGCCCTTACAAGGGGAGGGAGGGCAGGTGCAGATACACAGGGGAGAGGCTGTGAGAAGGGCGAGGCTGAGACCCGAGTGGTGCAGCCACCAGCCAGGGGACAGCAAGGACTCTCCCCAAGACTCCTCAGAGGGAGCAGAGCCTTGCTGTCACCTTGACCGCAGACGTCTGCCTCTGGAACTGGGACAGTGCATTCCTGTTGTCTTAGCCACCCTGTGTGTCCGTTTGTGGTGGATGTGACCGCAGCCAGAGGGCACTCACAGGGCCCCATGGCCACATGGCCGCTGGCCACCAGCAGAGAGGAACAGCTGTGGGTGAGCCGCCCCCTCTGGCCAAGGGCAAGCCAGGGGCTCAGCTGACAGCCGCTGGCAGACACCCGAGGAGAGCAATGCTCAGTGCAGGCACCATCTGGGCCACACCCCGCAACGTCCACCCCTGGCCTGGACCAAGCCACCCAGCCACTTCCACCCTGAGTGGCTCCTGGAAGGGACAGGAGCTGTGACAGCCATAATAATAACATTCATCGCAGCCCACGGTTGCTGGAGGTGTCCTAGGCACCCAGCTTCGTCGGCCAAATCCTCAAAGCTGCAGGCAGTGTTGGGATCACACAGGACTTGCCCCTGGAACAGGAAACCCAAGTCAAACTGGGGAAGCTGCGAGGACATCTGTTGGTTTCTGCAACTGGCATCCAGAAGGGGTGTCTGCTTCCCCGCTCCTCTCCTGGGGCTCTGGTGTGCTCGGTGTCTCTCAGGATGGGCCAGAGCTCCGGCAGCGTCAGGCCTCAGGGGCCTTCGGCAATGTCCAGAGGCGGGAAACTGCCTCTTGCAGGAGCCTGTGGCACTAAGAGGAGGCTTTCTGCAGACGCCGGCAGGTTTCCCCCAGACCCCAGAGCCACAGCAGCTCCCGAAGCGAGTCCCAGGAAGTTCAACCATAGAACAGCCGCAGCCCAGGAGCCACCGTGGGTGGGCCTGAGCTCCCCAGAAGCGCCTGGGATCAGGAAGGCCGGTGGATCCAGGGGTGCTGATGGGTGTGTCAGAGGCGTGTGAACCAGACCAACTCCATCTTGAGTAGGGGCTGGGTAAAATGAGGCTGAGACCTACTGGGCTGCATTCCCAGATGGTTAAGACATTCTAAGTCACAGGATGAGATAGGAGGTCAGCACCAGACGCAGGTCATAATGACCTTGCTAAGACCGTTGCAGTAAAGAAGCGGCCAAATCCCACCAAAACCAAGATAGATGAGACTCACCTGTAGTCTTCCTCACTGCTACACTCCCAGCAGTACCACATTTACAAATGAGGTGGGCGGATCACCTGAGGTCGGGAGATCGAGACCAGCCTGGCCAAAATGGAGAAACCCTGTTTCGACTAAAAACATAAAATTAGCCAGGCGTGGTGGTGCATGCTTGTAGTCCCAGCTACTCCAAGCTGAGGGGGGAGAATCACTTCTACCAGGGAGGCGGAGCTTGCAGAGAGCCAAGATCGCGCCATTGCACTCCCGCCTGGGCAACAAGAGTGAAACTCCCAATTTAAAAAAAAAAAAAAAAAGGAAGAGGAGGAGGAGGAGCTAGGGCAGGGGCAAGGAGAGAGAGTTCAGTGAGTGGGCAGCGCATGCCAAGTCCCCGAGGTGTGTCCTGGACGTGGAATGTTCCAGCAGGCAGAAGAAGGCCCTGCTGGCCTTTCGTGCAGACAGGAGGGGAGAGGGGCTCACTAGAGCTGGGGAGAGCTGGCCAGAGCGGCGGGGCGACACCTCAGGAACGGCCGCGGAGCTGCGGCTCTGTCTGGGTGGGTGTCGCTGGCTCCTGCTGTCATCCGTGGATTCACCCAAGCCAAAGACGGAGATGGGGAACCCGCAGGCTCGGGACAGAAACATGGGCCCATCCCTTGCCGTCTGCCATTAGCGGACAGCGACCCGAGCAGGAGCTGCTCTGGAGGACGGCAGCTTCTGGCTTGCAGTCCCGCCTGAGGGTCTCTGCATGGCTGGTCATGGGGTAAGGATCTCAGGAAACCTCATCGGCCTCCTTCCTGAAACCCGAATGCCACACGCCAGCTGCATTTCTCAGAATCTCACAAATCCTAGCCCACCCCCACAAAATCCTGGCTGGCCTGACAGTTAGTTCCTGGAGCCACTGGCCCTGCAGCCTGTGGGTCCCTTTGTAGGAGCCGGGGTCTGTCCGTCTGTCTGCCCGTCCATTCGTCCGCCCCTTTTGCAGGGAGCACCACCGGCAGCTTCCACGTCTTCCAGAGTTCCCTCAGTTTGCTGAAACTGGTTGAGTGATGGCGTTTTCTAGCTCTTTCTCTCTGTACCCTACAATGTAGCTTGTCCAAGCCCAGTGACGTAAGCCCAATCTATTCATTTCACCACCGTCCCTGGCAGGAGGAATTCCTCTGAAAGGACCCCAGGAGCCTGGCGAGGGGCACGCTAGGGAGGCAGCTGGTGACAGGCGCTGGGCAGAAAGCCTGCTTGTGGCTAAGAATTCTTTGAACCTTTTGAATTTTGTACTATTTGCATATACTGCCTATTCAAAAACAAGTAATTAATTGAAACAATGAGATCATCCTCTTTGATACAAAAAGGCAAAATCCTAACTGGAGTCCTGTCATTCCACTGTTCTATCTCATCCCTGGCTGGAATCCGTCACCCTAAACTCCTCACACCCCAGCCTCAGTGTCTCCATCTGTAAACCAAGGCCCAGACCCTCCTTGGTGTGGGCATTTCACTCTGTGACTCTGACTCGTGGCAGTCTGAAGCTGTGGCCTGGGCCCCAGCCCCGTCTCCCTCCGTCCCACTCACAGGCTGGTTAAATCCTGTGCGTCAAGGCTGGGCTCGGTGGCTCATGCCATAATCCCAGCACTTTGGGAGGCCGAGGCTGGTGGATCACGAGGTCAGGAGTTCAAGACCAGCCTGGCCAATATGGTGAAACCCTGTCTCTACTAAACATACAAATATTAGCTGGGTTCAGTGCTGGGCGCCTGTAATCCCAGCTACTTGGGAGGCTGAGGCAGCAGAATCGCTTGAACCAGGCAGTCGGAATTTGCAGTGAGACGACATTGCACCACTGCACTCCAGCCTGGCGACAGAGCAAGACTCCATTTCCGGAAAAAAAAAAAAAAATCCTATGAGTCAAATCCTCCAGGAGCAGGTTCCACAGTCTGAGAGTCCAGGATGGCTTGTCACTCAGCAAGACACGGAGGGGCCACCCAGGGCGACCGAAAACAGCAAGGCGGGGCCTGCGGGCAAGGAGCACCCATGAGTCCCAGTGGAAACTCCAGCGCTGCTCCAGGGGCAGCAGGAAGGTCACGAGAGGTCTTTCACCCTCCTTCAAGGTGGCCCCTGAAGGGGCCAGCACACAGTCTGTGGAAGCGGAGACACAGAATTAATGACTCTGGCTTTCAAGGAGCAAATAAACTTAGGCTTGGTGGAGTCTCAAAGGCATCTGGTACTTACATTGCTCTTGGGGTTCCTACCAGAGGCCCCGGCCCTCGGAGGCTGAGCAGCCAGGGACAACGCTCCAGAGCTGCTGGCAGTGCCGCTCCCATTGCCTGCCGACCCAGGACCCGAGGAGACAAGGAGCAGCCTGGAGCATCCCTGGGGCAGCAGGGGAGACCTTCATCCCTCCTCCACCCACACACTGGGGACCCCACGCCTCCCTCATAGCTTGTGAGGAGCCAGGGGTCCAGGGTCAAAGTCAGCCAAAGTCAGATGCCCGAGCTGGAGAGGAAGCATTGGCAGATGTCCCCTGGGTGGGGTCCTGGGGTCTGCAGGGCACGTGGAGAAGGCCCAAAACAGAGGCCAGATGGCAGCCTTCAGCGCACACTCAGAGGAAAACCACACTGGCCTTCCCGCAGCTCTGCGCAGCGTGTCGAATTCCACCCAAGTGCACCCACAGAGCCCACGCCACAGACCAAACCACAGGACAACCCAAGCTTCCCAGATAGCCTGATGACTCTCAAAACTGCATTTAAAAACCACTGTTTTGATGAATGGGTGAATCATTCACGAGATTCAAAATTCAAAAGGAACAGAATGATGCCTCCTGGAAATGCGTTTCCTGCCCCACCCCAGGGACTTAGGCTTCTGCACCTGAAATCGCCTTGGCAAAAGTCCTATCAGTGAGACAATTATAACATCAAGCTAAGCTAACCCAGCCCCTATCCTGCCCTTCCCTTAATTATTAAGCTAACGTTGGAAGACCTTGGCTATTTAAATGATTGATGATAGGCCTTGCCCCAAACCTGCTTTTGTAAAGCTAATGGGAGGTCCCCAGGCTTCCAGGAGATGAGAACCAGAGTCCTGCTAAGGCACAGACACGAAGGACTGTCACCCATTATCCCGGAGATTATCCCAGAGATGATAACATACGCAGCTTCCTCCATTACTCCTGCAAATAACAGCACTGCTGGAGATTGAGGTGTCTTTTGAGAGATCTTGCCAGGTTTTTTGAATGTCTGACACCCACAGCTCCACCCAGACTCCACGGCTCCACCTGGACCTCCAGCCCCATACGGTGGCCCCAGCAGAAGCAATTAGGCTGCAGGAGGACAGGCTCCCCCACTCACTGCAAACTGCCTTTGAAAAACCTCTAATCTACGAGCTTTGGAGGAGATGGTCTGAGGATGAACTCTGTCTCCCGCGTGGCGTAGCAGGTCTCTCGTCTATTAAACTCTTTCTCTGCTACAGCGCGGTGGTCTGTCTGCATGCAGCGGCAGCAAGAACCCCTGGGCGGTTGCAGACCTTTACTTTTTTTTGGTAACATCTCTGTGGGGATATAACTCACCTAGTACACAGTTCACACACACATCTAAAGTGCACAGTGCATTGGTTTGGTAAACCCAAAAGTATCTCAGACAAGTCTCAACGCCTGTAATCCCAGCACTGGGAGGCCGAGGTGGGCGGATCACCTGAGGTCAGAAGTTTGAGACCAGCTTGGCCGACATAGTGAAACCCTGTCTCTACTAGATATATAAAAATTACCCGGGCATGGTGGTGCATGCCCGTAATCCCAGCTACTCAGGAG
>CAUYNB010040087.1:0-69973 GCA_963574225.1 Lagothrix lagotricha | reverse complement strand
GCCCCCCTTCATGTGTCAGGTGCTGGGGATGCCCCCCTTCATGTGTCAGGTGCTGGGGATGCCCCCCTTCATGTGTCAGGTGCTGGGGATGCCCCCCTTCATGTGTCAGGTGCTGGGGATGCCCCCCGCCACCTGTGTGTCACGTGCTGGGGATGCCCCCCCGCGTGTGTGTCAGGTGCTGGGGATGCCCCCCCACGTGTCAGGTGCTGGAGATGCCCCTCACACGTGTGTGTCAGGTGCTGGGGATGCCCCCCGCGTGTGTGTCAGGTGCTGGGGATGCCCCCCCGCGTGTGTGTCAGGTGCTGGGGATGCCCCCCCGCATGTGTGTCAGGTGCTGGGGATGTCCCCCCATGTGTGGGGTACTGGGGATGCCCCTCACACGTGTGTGTCAGGTGCTGGGGATGCCCCCCACACGTGTGCGTCAGGTGCTGGGGATGCCCCCCCGTGTGTGTGTCAGGTACTGGGGATGCCCCCCCATGTGTGCGTCAGGTACTGGGGATGCCCCCCATGTGTGTGTCAGATGCTGGGGATGCCCCCCCAACACGTGTGCGTCAGATGCTGGGGATGTCCCTTCCGCATGTTGGGTGCTGGGGATGCCCCTCACGTGTGTCAGGTGCTAGTGATGCCGCCCCACCGCGTGTCGGGTGCTGGGGATGCCCCGAATGTGTGGTTGGGCATTGCTTGGGGAAAGAGGTTGGAGACCCTGCTGTGATCCCACAGAAACTGTCTTGAGATGTCCTGTGGAGATTTTTTTAAAACCCGGGAACTTTGACTTCGGTGTCCACTCAGCAGCGCACGCTTCCTCCTGCCCCATGCCTTCCATCTCCCACGTGGCTCCATCCACCCTGTCTTTCGTGGGCTCTTGGGCACTGCTTTGGAAAAAGAAAGAAACACCAGAATAACGTTTTTTTTTTCCTCCAAAAACTCTGATTGTGGCACAGTTTCTGTATCTCAGTCCACAGTGCAAACCTCCCTCCAGCCTTTATTTTAATAGAATGAGAAGCCCAATGAAGGCTGCTGTGGTATTATTCCAGAACATTCCATGTTGATGGCAGAGGGGGATCCCGTGGATGCTTTCTTGAATCTATAGGAGTGTGTGTGTGTGTGTGTGTGTGTGTATGGAGTGTGGTATGTGTGGTGTACGCTTCTGTAGGCTGTGTCTGTGATGTGTGAGGTGTGTGTGTATATAGTGTGGTATGTATCTGTGATGTGTGTATCTGTGAGGTGTGTTTGTGTGTGGTGTGTCTGTGATGTGTGGTGTGTGTGGTATGTCTGTGTGATGTATATTTGTGGTGTGTGTCTCTGTGTGTGGTGTGTGTGTCTGTGAGGAGTATGTGTGTGATGTGTGTGTCTGATGTGTGTTTGTGGTGTGTGTGTGATGTGTGCGGTGTGTGTGGTGTGTGTGTGGTGTGTCTGATGGGTGTGGTGTGTGTGATTGTGTGATGTGTGTGTGGTGTGTGTGTCATGTATGTTTGTGGTGTATGTGTGGTATCTATGTATCTGATGTTTGTGATGTGTGTGTATGTACATGTGTGTTGTGTGTCTGATGTACGTTTGTCGTGTGGTGTGTGTGCTGTGTGTGTCTGAGGTGTGTGTGGTGTGTGTGTGATGTTTGTGTTTGTGGTGTGTGATTGTGTGTGGTGTGTCTGTGATGTGTGTGGTGTGTGTGTGATGTGTGGTGTGTGGTGTGTGTGATAGATGTGCCTGTCATGTATGTTTTGATGTGTGTACGTATGCACATGTATGTGTGTGATGTATGTTGTATGTGTGTCTGTGTGGTGTGTCTGTGATGTATGTTTGTGGTGTGTGTGGTGTGTGTGCGTGTCTGTGATGTGTGATGTGTGTGTGGTTGTGTGTGTGATATGTGTATCTGTGATGTATGTTTGTGATGTGTGTTTGTGATGTGTGTGATGTGTCTAATGTGTGTGTCTGTGATGTATGTGTGTGGTGTGTGTATGTGTGGTGCATGTGTCTGTGATGTGTGTTTGTGGTGTGTGTGGTGTGTGATGTGTGTGTCTGTGATGTATGTTTGTGATGTGTGTGTGTGTGTATGTGTATTTGTATTTTCTGATTTTGAGAGCAAGGCCGCTATTTCCTTTCTTCCCCAAGCCTGAAGGCTTCTCGGGGTGCCGTGTTGGGAGGGTGCTTTGGGGTGCGTTGACCATCCTGTTGTGCTGGCCCACCCAGGGGTAAACTCTCACCGGCCTGAACCTCAGATCTTAGCACAAGAAGGGGCTGGTGCCACGTGGGCGCCGTGGCCCCCCGCCTGCTGGGCATCCCCAGTGCCACTAACCCCCTGCTCTGCCTCCCCCTGTCCTGCAGGAGCTGTGCCGCCAGCGCATGGCCACACGGCCACCGGACCGACCCGAGGGCCCGCACACGTCCCGCATCAGCAGCGTCTCGTCCCAGTTCAGCGACGGGCCGATGCCCAGCCCCTCTGCACGCAGCAGTGCCTCGTCCTGGTCCGAGGAGCCCGTGCAGTCCAACATGGACATCACCACCGGCCACATGATCCTGGTAAGCCCCGCCCTCGCGCTCCCGTCTCCCTCGGCCCACAACACCCCGTGTCTGCACCTGCTGACCCTCGGGCACGGAGCGATGGTGGCTGCGCCATGCCTGTAGCAGAGGCTGACCGGCAGGGCTCTCTCTGCAGGGAGTCCTCTTAATTTAGATAAACAGGAATATTTCTTCCTGAGATCTTGGCCGTGCTTCTGTCTGGAACGTGCAGCCCACGCAGCGCCCTGGCGTGTAACAGTGAGCACCAGCTCGTTTTCAGTGGTGGAATACATGTCTGTTAGCGCCCACCGTGTGCGCCGCTGTTTTGCCCCCTGGCTAGGACGCAGCACTGTCTCCTTCTTGCTCAATCCCAGCCAGCACCGTTTGGGCAAATAAATGTCGCCGCTGTGACAGCGAGGCAGGAGCAGCGGGGCGGGGTGCCCGGCTCTTCACAGGAAGCTTCCTGGTGGTGCCGGCACAGAGGCTCATGGTGAGGCCGTTTCCGCCGCCCTTTCCAGGGTCCTCGCTGGAGTGGCCACAGGTGGAGTGGCCATGCACGGCCGCTTCCTACATAACGATCGTCCGGGTGTTATTACCAGAGCTGCCGATGGCTCAGCACATCCTGCTGCCTCCTGGGTCTCCTGGCCGCAGGTGTCGCCTGGTTGGTGGCCATGGCTGTGCTGTCGGGAGGTGGAGCCTCCGGGATGAAAGGGCGGAGCCTGTTTCACTGCTTGGCCTAAGCAGCGGCACTCATGGGTCAGGGAAACGTTCTTCGCTGTACCGTTAAGTTCCCAGGTCCCAGGGTGGACCCTGTAAGTTGCTGTTAAAGGCTTACGTTTTTTAAAACTTTTTTGCCTGATGAGTCAATAAGAATGTCGACTGGTGGATTTGGACAACAAAAAGCCAGAAAGCCATGTTTTCACTAAAAAGCCTCATAGCAGAGCCTGGAGATCAAGGCTGAAGGCCGCTGGTGAGGCGGGAACTCCGGGCCCAGTTCACACTCCGGGAACAGACAGCTCTGACGGCAGGTGGGAAACACGCAATTCTAGACCCGCTTGGACCAGACATTTGGGGAAACTGAGAAATGTGGCAGCCTGCTCCCTGGATAACTTAAAATGAGTGAAACAGCAGTCAAGAGGCTTGGCTTTGCCGATCAGGGAGCTAAACAGGGCACATCCTTTCCCATCGTTCTCTGGGACGAGCCCACGAAGCCAGACCAGCCTCCTGAAATGCTCTGCCTGTGGGCGTGACGGGGACGGAGAGTGACAGCTCATGGAGTGCATTCAGCAAGCCCGTCATCGACGCTGACAGAACGTCCTCTCTTGATGGATTGTGGTTCTGTTACTTTAGATCTGGCTTTTCAGAGGCTATTTTGACATTCGTCCCTTTTAGAAAAGGAGCCGAGACCAGGCGTTCGTATTTGTGATGAGATTTGGTATTGGGGTCAAACATCCGCCAGAGACGTTCATCTCACAGGTCAGCCTAGGGGACAACCACTTAGCACACTCTCATTGCGTGCTGATATTTCCACATTTCAAGGTGCTTGAGTAACAATTTGATTATATCTCAAGCCCCACTGGTGCCTGAAAATACTGTATTTCTCAGAGAATTATATTTGGCATTCACATATGTAATGGCAGCTCTGACAGCGAGCACGAGAGTTCATTTCTGCCAGAATGCCTGAACCTTGAGGACAGACTGAGCCTGCACCTGGCGGAAACCCTCCAACACCTGACTCAAGACACCCTGCTGGATGCTGGGGGGCCGTGGAGGGCCATGGAGGGCCCCAGACCGTGACGTGGGCCTGTTTGTCCTGCACCTCACCGCTGCCCACAACTGCAGGGCCAAAACCAGAAACACTCACACCAAGTATGCGTCCGGCCGGCCTGTTAGACTCCGTGCGTGTAGATCGTAAATGGGGAAACGGGATCTTCCTCATCAGCCAGTGCCATTTCGGAAATGAATGTTACCGAGATACTTCCCTGGCTCCACGATGCCGGCGGGTGCTGGTGGGAGTCGGGGCGGACGTGGGGAGCAGCGGGCGTCGTGCGGAGTCCGGCAGCCTCGGCCCCCGGTGTCTTCTCTCACTCTGCAGCTGATTTTCCTTCCTGTGAGCTAACTTCACAGGTGCATTTCCGTGCCCGCTCAGCCACGGGGTCTCCTCGTGGGGACGTCCCTGGTACAGGAGCAGAGGCAGACTCGCAGCACAGGTGAGCCCCAGGTGGGTTTCTTCCCAGGACTCACATGGTGGCCTTTCAGGCTCGGAAGCTGCAGCCAATCTCAGGGACGCTGGCTGCCACCCTCCCTGGCACACACAGGCTGTAGAAAGCGCACGCAGGCTGGTGCCACAGGAGCGCGCCAGAGTCTCCGACCTTCCACCTCACCAGAGCTGCAAGGCTGCCAGTTCTCTGGTGATTCCCCAGCCCAGCCCTCCATGCGCAAAGGCTCGTTTCCACCAGATGGCCAACACGGCGACCTCACTGCCCCTCCCCTGAGGATGGCAGGACAGTCAGATAAGCCACTGAGTCCCCGTGAATCCGAGGACCAGCTGTTCCCAACATGCCACCGCTCCTGGGCACATTGGGCAAAACGTGGCATCTGAACCCCATGACCCGATGAAATAAACATCAGTGGCTGATGACATCCGGAGGCCGGGCTGGATGCGAGGAGCCCCAGCAGGTGGAAGGGGCCGGCCACGCCATGTCGGGGACAGTCTCAGCACCGACAGTGTAGCCTTTCTGTGGAAAGGACACGTGTGGGAGGGTGGAGGCTGCACGCTACCCCAGAGCCCAGACCCTCAGGCGGGGCTGGCCTGGCTGTGGCCCCACAGGAAGGGCTTCTGCGCCCTGAAAGCCCCCTCCTGCCCCGGGATCCTCCACCCACTGTAGCTCACGTGGCTGCTATCCGTGCAGAGGCTGGGATTTCATGCTGGAGACCCAGAGTAACAGAACCCTAGACAGGAGCCGTCCCTCCAGAGAGGTGAGCACACACACCCCTTGTAAAGGAGACGGGCCAGGGTGCGCCCGTCACACGGGAGAAGGAGGCCTCCCTGGGAGACAGGAAGCTGCAGGTGCCTGCCCCGATGGTGGGACCCACGGGCTGTGCAGCCACTGGGTGTCACCAGGAAGAGACCGGCGTCTCAGGACTGCAGGGAGGGACTTAGTTACCTGGTCAAAGTGTCCCAGCAGGTAGAACAAAGGGGAGAGCACATGGCTCAGGGTCTCCCGGGGAAGGGGCTGTGCAGAGCCGGATGGGTAGAGGCAGGGGTGGGCAGGTCGCCGGGGCAGCTGCTGGGTCCCCCACTCTGCCATGACACTGGGTGGCCGAGTCTAGACACATAACACAGATTCTGGGCTCCATCAGCAAGGTGTCAGAGCTGAGACGCTTTGCTGTTGTGGGAGCCGTGTCCCAGAACAAATGTCCAACCTCTGTCTTCTCCGCTGTGAGACGGGCTTGATGGCAGTGCCTTTCCCCTGGGGTTTCTGTGAGGGGAAAACCGGGTGAACGTCTGAGATGCCGCCCACCCGAGACCTCGCCGGCCTGTGCTGCAGGTGTGCCGGGCTGCAGAGGAAGGTGTTGTGCTGGAGAAGCAGCCAGCAGGACCTTTGCTTGCTGGGGTTTGGGTCTCTGGGCCTGCTGTCCCCAGCCCCGGCCCTGCATTCTCTGTGCCCTGCCCGATGCCCGTCTCTGGGCTTTGATCCTGGTTTTTGTGTTACTTTGCCTGCATTTTCTTAGAAAGGTCGTTTTAAAAATTCCAGTTTTCTTCTGATGAACTAAGGAGAAAGGGCATTATCCACAGGGAAAACCCACCCCAGAACGTCACCCGTTCCTGGAAAATGGCCTCCCAGGCACAGGGAAGGGGCTGTGCCCCTGCCTTAGACTGTCTGGGAGAAGGTAAGTCGAGGCTCACCTGTATGTGCATGGAGCACTCGGAGGAGGAAGAGGCAGGAGGGGAGCACTGCTGTCGACACCAGCACATTTCCATGGAAACGGCCAAAAGGCGGCACAGAGATGCTCCTGCGGAGCAAGGCACGGGACTCTGAAAAGCCAGGAGGTGATTCAGGCGACTTCACAGGACAGTTATCAAAGTGACTGCATCTTCATCATCTGCGGGGACGCGGCTTCTCCAGAAATCCTGCCGCATCCTTTGTGAGGTGAAGAATCATCGAACTTTCTCAAGATCTGTTTCCCTACTGCTTTGCCTTCAGAAGGGTGGCGTTTCTGCCTGGCTGGCTCCGAATGAGGAGGTGGAGAACGTGTCACCTGCCAATGTCGCTAATTATGCCTGAGTCAGCTGAAGCCATCACGGCCGCCTTTAATGGCTAGAGCACGTTCTTTGAGAGTGGGAATGTTAAGGAAAAGATGGCTTAATACTTCTCCCTTAGACTTGAAGAATAGAGACCTTAACTTGGGAACGTCATGCTGAGTAAGTGCTTTTAAAGATCAGTCCTCGTGAGTGTTGAAGGTTAGGACATGGGCTGTGATCTTTGAGTTACCTCATCCTTGGAAAATGCGGTGCTGGTAACAGCAGCATGTCTAGAGAACCACCGTCCTGAGGCACCGGAGCTGTGAACAGGCCCATTTCACAGATGACAACAATAACACCAAGCGCAGTGGCGGAGACGTGAAACGCGAGAAGTCTCAGCAGTGCAGGGAGTGGCCAAGATTTCCCATCATCTCAGAAGTCGAGAGAGTTCGTGGATTTCACCAAGGAGGTGGGGGGAGCTACCAGCCTGCGGGGCCGCCCCGTGCCTTACACAGATTTGCCCGTGGGGTTTCTGAACTCCCACAGCGTGGGAAGCGTGATGCATGTCTGTGTGGGAGACCCACAGATGCCGGCACCAGCTGCAACCTCCTCAGACCCGTGCGGCTCACAGCCTCCGACCTCAGCCCTCGGGCCTGCCTGGAGTCTTCCCTGGGCCCATCGTGTCTCTGTCTGTGTACCCTGAGAGGTCTCTGTCTCTCATTTTTTGAACCTGTCAGGCTTCAGGCTTCTTTGTTCTTAGTGATAAATCACTGAACCAGGAGCGTCTCTCCAAACCATGCTGGGCGTCTCTGCCCGAGGCTGCGAGTCCACAGCTGCAGCAGAAGGGGGCCGGGGTCCCCTGCACCCCATGCCACCACCACGGGGGCTTTGGCAGGTGCTCCCTGGCCCCAGTGCCTCCACCTTCAGACCCAGCGCCCTGTATTTCTGGAAGGTTCTGTTCCGTCGTTCCCACGTGGTTGGTAGGTGCGGATGGCCACTCTCCTAGGATGAAGGGCACTCTAGTTCTGTTACGGGCTGCCTAGAATTTCACTCTGGGGCCACGCAGCCATGCTGGCCATTCTCGCCCTGGCTCGGGTGCTGGCGAGGCCTGACCCATAAACCAGGCCACAGGCGGACTCATCAGCTCCATGGGGCCTGTGTTCCAGGTGGAGCAGGCTGTCGCTGCCTAGTTCACGGCTCACATTTGGAGGAGCCCATTTTTGCCGGGAAGCTGTTTCTCAGGGTTGAGGGCTGCCTGGCAGAGTCCAGGCCTGCATGTGGGAGGGCACATAGTCCCCTCTTCCCAGCGCAGCAGGTGGGGGTGTGTCCTGCCCTGTGGGGGAGCCGGGACTGTCCCTCTCCAGTGCGCAGGTTTGGGAAGCCCTCACGCCACACAGGACCTGAGACTGCATTAAACCAGCAGGGGATGGGGACGCTGGGGCGAGAGGCAGAGCCAGGCGAGGAGGAGCATTCAGGCCAGAGCGCCGGCTCTGAAGACCCGAGACGGCCAGCCTCGCTCCTGTGAGCCTGGGGAGCTCCTCTGAGAGCCATTTACGCGTCCACCAAGTTTGTTGCACGCTGAGTGGGTCCAACCTCTCAGTGGCCGCCATGGCCTCTGGGCCCAGCTCAGACCTCAGAATCCTTCCTCACACCATAACTTGCTTGAGGGGACGACCCAGAACCTCCCGTGTCCATGCAGCTCCTGTGTGACGTGCCTGGGACTCTGTTCTGTACCTGAGACTCTCACAGGGGACCCAGTCTCCCCTGGGCGGGAGGCCACGGGCTGGGAATCAGGAGACCCGTGTTAATTAGGCAGGCATGTTAGGCCGTTCTCACAGAGCTATAGGGAAATCCCTGAGGCTGGGTAATTCATAAAGAAAAGAGGTTGAATCAGCTCAGGGGTCTGGAGGCTGTATGGGAAGCATGGCGGCTTCTGCTTCTCGGGAGGCCTCAGGGAGCTTCCAGTCCCGGTGGAAGGCGAAGGGAAGCTGGGACATCATGTAGCAGGTGCGGGAGCGAGACAGCAGGCGGGGAGAGTGGGCACTTCTAAACAGCCCATCTCAGGAGAGCCCACGCACTATGCGGTACCGTGAGGACAGCGCCAGGCAGGTGGTCTAACCACCTGTGAGACCCGCCCGTGCTCCAGCCGAATCCCACAGGCTTCACCTCCAACCCCGAGCTGCATTTCAACATGTGATGGGCCGGTGCAGCTCCAAACCACGTCACAAGGCCACGCGGGGCAGCACCTACTGTGTGCCTGGCAAGCAGCTGGCGTTCAGTCCGCCGAGAGCAGAATCCCTTGTTCTGTTGCTTTGGGGTTTGGGGGTGCAGGTTCCGCTCTCTTCCCTGGAAGGAGGGCCTTCCTCTGCCAATCTCTAAACCGAGAGCAGGTTCCAGCCTCAAGCCCCGCACCACCTTCAAAAGCAGCTTTACGGTGACCTACACGCTCAACTCCAGGTTTTCTTTGTCACCATGTACCAGGGGGAGGAGGGGACTGTCCCAGCAAGCGACTCCAGGGCTGGCGTTTGGCCTGGGACATGCTTCATGAAGACAGTACATCCACTCCGCACCGTTGTGGGGAAGGCGACCACAGCAGGGAGCCCACCCGCACCAGGACTCTGGGCCCAGCCCCCCCCTCAGGGCCAGCCAGTGCCGCCGCAGTCATGTGATGTGTAAACCGGGGCTCCTCGTGCCGCTGTTCATAGGAGAGGGCTCTGCGTGAGTGCGTCCGGCCCGGCCCCGCCTCCCAGCAGCCGTATGCTCTCCTGTCCCAGGATGCACAGAATGTATTCTTCCCTGGTAAGGACAGTGTAGGTAATTTTTAAACCTTTGCCGCTCCTGACTACACAGACCATGTGAAATGTGAATTTTTAGAAGCCAGATCCTGAGTCATCGAGGATGTTCATTGTTTATTTTGATAGATATTGCCACGTTTCCTGCCATAATCTTTGCCCAGATGGCATCTCCCTAGTGACGTAGACAAGGTACCTCTGTCCCGGGTCTCCCAGCCTTGGGTATTAGCGAACCTTTGAGCTTTGCCTCTGGTAAGTGGAAAACGCTACAGCAAAGAGGATTTCATTTCTATTTCTCTGAGATTGCATGAGATTGAGATACTTTCTGATGTCTGGGAGCCGTTTCTCCTTCCTTCCAAGGATGGTTTTGGAAGCACCTCTCATGGCGGCAAGGCCGGCAGCTTCCAGCGCCTGCTAAGTACGGGCGTGGCACGTCCGTGCAGCAGCAATCACAGATGCCGTCACCGAAATGGACGTGGCCGTGAAACTGCTCTGCTGCGTTCATCTCCGTGTCCGTCATCACAGCCACGGTCACCTCTGAGAGAGGCAGTGATATCGACTAACTAGGGCAAAGTTTAAGAAGACCAAGAAGAAAGAGAAGGCCCTCTGAGAGGTCCTGTGCCGTCTTGACGTGTGTGAGCAGGAAGGAAAGGCGCCGGCTGGGTGGCTTGGGCCGGTGTGGTTCCTGCGAGTGGGAGCTGTGCATCAGAACTGTGGCTCAGAGCAGAGAGTGCTGCTCTAATTGATGAAGGACAAAGGGGGGCCCCTGGGAGGCGCACATGACGGCTGCGTAGAGTCTGTGGACCCCCAGGGGCCTGCCCTGGCCTGCTGGGGCTGCCGTGATGATGGCCCTCAGGCTGGGCAGCTGAATCCACAGCAATGCCTTCCTCGCAGCTCCGGAGGCCAGAAGTCTGCCGTGGGGGCGTGGGCAGGGCGGCTTCCTCCTGGGGCCTCTCTTCGTGGCTGGCAGGTGACGTCTTTTCCTCATCCTCCCAGAGCCTTTCCTCTGTGGGAGCATGTCCTGCTCTCTCTTCTCAGGACCCCGCTCGGATTGGTCTGGGGCCCACCCCAGTGGCCTCATTTTAACCGCATTGCCTCTGGAAAGGCCCCCCTGCAAATGAGGCTATGCTACAGGGTCACCTGGAAGGGTCTAGGGACACAACACCTGGATTCCAGGGTGCAGTTCAGCCGGTGACCGGGACGGACACCTGATCACACCAGCCCGTGACCAGGATGACGCCTGACTCACTCCAGCCCGTGACCAGGATGACACCTGACCCACTCCAGCCCATGATCAGGATGACGCCTGACCCACTCCAGCCCGTGACCGGGATGACGCCTGACCCACTCCAGCCCGTGACCATGACGGACACCTGACCCATTCCAGCCCATGACTAGGAGCAATGCCTGCCCACTCCAGCACTTTCTGGTAGCCTGGAGTGCATAAGAGGCCCCTGCCCTTCCATCCACAGCCCCGGAGGGTAGCTCCAGTCCCCCTGCACTGGGAGCTGAGCATGCAGTGAGCACTATGAGGCCGTCTGGTGCCTGGGCCCTGGGCCCTTGTTCGCCACAGCCCATCCACCTGCCGCGTGAGTTGGTGACAGACCTTCGAGGCCTGACGGAGAGGCTGGCGAACCACTGTAGATACCACCACTTTCTAGAACTCAGCTTACACTTCCTGGCCGGAGCCTGGCCCCCTGCTCCCACCTCCTTTACTGTGGGTGCGGGTGTGTGTCCTGGGGGTCCTAGGGAAGGGCGCGGAGGGAGGCTGGAGGCAGCAGCGACTGTGCAAGGAACAGGAGTTCTGGCGGGGAAGCGGTCACAGCCACTGGTTCTGGATTTTCCTGGGACGCCTGGGCTGGGGGTGTGCCCTGTCCAGCAGCAGCTGTGCCTGCAGCCTTGGTCAGCAGCCGTCATGCCATCCCCTGCGGCCCCACACGTCCACCATGGTGCCCCTCGCGATGCTCTGTGGATGGTTGGGTTGTGACACAGGCAGCGTGTTCCTTCCATCGTCCGCCTTTAATGAGGGGGTGTGGAGCTCTCTTATTGTTTGCTTGGGGAGGAGTGATTTGACATTTCATTTTTTTAAATCTGATTTGCTGCTTAAAATGTTAGAACCATGCGAGTGCTTTCTTTCTCAGTCTCTCCAGGTTTTCAATATGCTGTCTTTTCTGCCCTGAGCACTTAATGTTTAAAGAAAAAATTCTGTGAACCGAATCTGACCAGTCCCTGCTGCCACGCTGGCCCCAGTGAGGCAATGGCTGAGTCTCAGAGGAAGAGTTTGTAACGCCTTTAGGGTGGCCGACAGTGGGTTATGTCCCAGTAAACCCGTCGTAAGCTGAAAACAGCATTAGGTTGAAAGTGCATTTTTGACTTAATGATATTTTCGACTCAAAAGAGGTTTATCCCCCGTAGCCCCATCGTAATCGGGGACTGTCTGTCTATTTGCGACCTGGTGTGATTGGATTCTGGGGCTCCAGAGGTGGCGGGTGATGGTCCAGAGAGTCTGCAGGAGACACGGGTAGCCCCCTGTGACGCAGCTTGGCCTTTGGCAGCCGGGGCGACTGGCATGGGTCAGTGCCACCCACTGTCCTGGAGCCTTGCTTTTTAGCTGCTTTTTTGCTGTTTCCCGGCTTGGAAGACCTTCTCAGCGTGTGGATAGGGCACGATAGAAGAAGTGGAATCCAGCATCCAACTCATACCTGTCAAATTAAATTGGGTAACCAAACACTAAATTTGGCAAAAGTTAACAGGTCCACAAATTGACGGTTGTGAAAGGAAGCACTTGAAGCTGGTGTGTAAAATCAGGTCTGGAAAGCGCTCCATTCATGCAGCGTTTTCTGAGTGCCCAGTGACGGGCATGTCTGCAGGCTGCTGTGAACGCACGGAAACTTCCCAGAGAATCCCGAGGGGAGGAGGTGAGACCAGAGGCCGCCTTCCTCTGACTGGTCTGGTGACTCCCGCATCTGCAGGTGGATAGACAGCACTGGAGAAGCTAAATGACAGCAGTTCGGGGCCTGGATGGAATTATCTGATGGTTCACGTAAACGTGTAAAGCTAACACGGGTCGTAACATACAGCTTTTGAAATTCCATTGAACTGTAGCTCCACGAGCAGTTCATAAACAAGCTGGCATCAGGTGGGCTCTGCACTCCTTCTGTCCTCACACGGCTCCTGGGCAGAGGACAGTGTGGGTGCTAGGTGTGAAGGAGGCTGTCAGCCTGGCTCCTAAGAGGCTCACAGTCAATTTGGGGCAAAAAGGGGTGAATGGCTGGAGAAACACTAGTCACTGCCACACGCCAAGCTGCATTCTTTTGCTAAAGCGTGTCTCTGTCCTTCGCAGGGTTGGGGGGTGGGGTTGTGGTGGTAGAGGGACTGCAGGAGGGGACTCAAAGTGGACATTTGAAGCAAGGTCTTGGTCGGCGAGGACAGCCGCGTTGGGCAGGTGGCATTCAGAGACGGAAGCAGCATAGCTCCGTCAGGAAGCAGAGGCTAGTGCACAGGATTGGAGCTCGCAGGGGAAGGAGCAGAAGGTGAGCTCAGCCTGGACTTGGGTGAGCACCATGAGCAGGCGTCGGCAGCCTCGTGCTCCGTGCGTGGAGGATGCTTGACACCACGTGTGATTGCTGTGGCTTCTTGAACCCCAAAAGTCAACATTATTCACTTATTTATGTGCACTTGCAGAAGGTGGGGACACTTAGGAGGCACCAGCCAGGGACTGAGCGGGTCCTGACTTGTCACTGGTGTTTTCTCTTTCGAGCAAGAGGGAGGTGATCTCAGAAAGCCAGGAGGATTTGGTGCTGCGGCAAAAAGGTGGTGCCACATCCAGAGTCTGGCTTCCCCCTGTGATGTCTGGGCCAGCGCGACACCCCGTGAGGCTGGCTTCCCCTTCCACAGAATATGGCTGCCTAGAATCCCATGCAGCAGCACTGCGGTGACATTCTTAGAACTACAGATGCTAGAAATAAAATGGTTACGACCATGTTGCCAAAGTAGGTTTTTCTTTAAAAAAGCTAATCTCTCAGTCACTCAGTGTTTAGCCGTGTACTCCTTCTTTGCCTGACGTGTACCCCGCGTTTTCTCAGTGTTTAGCCGTGTACTCCTTCTTTGCCCGACGTGTACCCGCGTTTTCTCAGTGTTTAGCCGTGTACTCCTTCTTTGCCCGACGTGTACCCGCGTTTTCTCAGTGTTTAGCCGTGTACTCCTTCTTTGCCCGACGTGTACCCCGCGTTTTCTCAGTGTTTAGCCGTGTACTCCTCCTCCTTTGCCTGGCGTGTACCCCGCGTTTTCTGAGTGTTTAGCCGTGTACTCCTTCTTTGCCTGACGTGTACCCCGCGTTTTCTCAGTGTTTAGCCGTGTACTCCTCCTTCTTTGCCTGACGTGTACCCTGCGTTTTCTCAGTGTTTAGCCGTGTACTCCTTCTTTGCCTGACGTGTACCCCGCGTTTTCTCAGTGTTTAGCCGTGTACTCCTTCTTTGCCTGACGTGTACCCCGCGTTTTCTCAGTGTTTAGCCGTGTACTCCTTCTTTGCCTGACGTGTACCCCACATTTTCTCAGTGTTTAGCCGTGTACTTCTCCTTCTTTGCCTGGCGTGTACCTCGTGTTTTCTCAGTGTTTAGCCGTGTATTCCTCCTTCTTTGCCTGACGTGTACCCCGTGTTTTCTGAGTGTTTAGCCGTGTACTCCTTCTTTGCCTGGCGTGTACCCTGCATTTTCTGAGTGTTTAGCTGTGTGCTCCTCCTTCTTTGCCTGACGTGTACCCCGCGTTTTCTGAGTGTTTAGCCGTGTACTCCTCCTTCTTTGCCTGACGTGTACCCCGCGTTTTCTCAGTGTTTAGTCGTGTACTCCTCCTCCTTTGCCTGACGTGTACCCCACGTTTTCTCAGTGTTTAGCCGTGTGCTCCTCCTTCTTTGCCTGGCATGTACCCCGCGTTTTCTGAGTGTTTAGCCATGTGCTTCTCCTTCTTTGCCTGGCGTGTACCCCGCGTTTTCTGAGTTTTGTTTTATTTGCAGCATCCTCTCCTGCCTTCTGTGGGAATTACGGGGTTTTCTTTATTCCCTCTCTCCCCCTTGGCTAGTTCAGCAGTTACACTTTAGTAATTATCCTGATACTTCTAATAGCCATGCTTGACTTGACAATATCTGGAGTTCACGTTTCTGCCCCCCTGGCACCCAGGAACATAGACACTGGCCTCGGCTGCCTCCCTCCGACACACGCATTATTGCTCAGCATTTTCAACAGTCCCTTTTCTTTACATCCCTAAATCAACCGTTTCTTTTACTAGCTTTCATGCTCAGCATTTGTTCAGACTGACTCTCATTTTATGAGGTTCTCCCCTTCCCCCCATCAGCGTTCCTGTTACTCCCTGATTCTTCACTTTGGATAAAATTACCTTCTTTCTGAAGGATATCTTTCTTTCAGTCTTTTACTGGGAAAGTTTCCTTCTCTTTGTCTGAAAATGGCTTTGATCCTCATACTTGCATAACAGATTGGCCACGGGTCAAGTTCTATTTCCCTTTATTTTATTACCTTGAAACCCTGTTATCTCGTCTCTCATGTCCCCGTGCTTGAGAAGACTATCTGTTGCTGGTCTGATGGTGGTTCGGCCCTATCTCCTTCCTGATCCCTGTGTCTGATGGTGGTTCCTTTCTGGGCTGTCTCTAGCTCCTTCCTGATGGCTGTATCTTTACTGCTTTGGAATTTCCTTGTGCTCTGTCTTGGTAAGGACTTATTTTAATTTTTATCTTAGCTCCAAAATTACTGTGATTTCTGAATCTGAGAATTCCTGTCTCCAGCCAATTACAGAAAATTATAAACCACATATAATTTACATTTGACTCTTTTCCATTCTCCCCTCTAATAGAAATAAGTTGGACCTTCTTATTCCCATGTCTCCTAAATCCCTTTTCTATTTCTCTCTTTATCCTTCTGTCCTACATTCTGGGGAATTTCCTCAGATCTGTCTTCCAATATACAGTGATTCTCTTCAGCAGTGTCTAACCTGTAATCCATCCATTGTAGTTACAATGTTAAGGAGTATGGTTTTCACTTGCAGTTCCATTTTGTTCCTTTTCAAATCGATCTGTTGGGTTCTTGTTTTCTTACATTGTTGATTCCCACTTTAACACCTTCAATCATAATCAATGCATTATACGATGGTTTCTAACACTTTAAGTTCTCATGGGTCTAAGCCTGTTCTTTGATGTTTGCTGATTTGCTCATGGTAGTTTGTTTTCTGATGGTTCTGTAAATCCAGATTATAAGCTTATCATTGGTGGGGCTTTCATTCTAGTTTTGTGTGGCCCTGTTCTGAGAGTATTAACCTCAAGGAAGCTTTTGACAGACACACTAGACTATCATTAAACCGAGACTATCTTCATATCAGTTCCTCACCTTAAGGATTTCCAGATCACTCATGTATTGTAAATTTGAGCCTCAATTCTGGATGAGGACCATGTTTCAAGCATCTTCCCATTTTGAGTCCATGTGGAGACAGATGAGCTTCCTGTGGTGTGAGCACATCCGTTCACTAAGGGTGTGGTCATTGCGGATCATGTGTAATGTGGAGGTCTCAGGTCCGGCTCTTCACCACCTGCAGGGTAGGGTTTTCCCTGATGGCTCCACGTGGGCAGAAAAGTCTGAGACCTTGACTTTAGATGTAGGGAATCCTGTCCCCTGCCCTCCACCCAGGGCTTGAGTGGCTTCAGGCCACACATCTCCCATTCCAGTTTCACTTTCTTCTTCATCTTGGATTCCTGGGGATTTCCCTGAATTTTGTGAAAGGCTGACTGTGCCGTTTTTCCAGCATTCCAGGTGTCTGTGGAGGAAGACGCTTTGGGTTATCTCCTTCATATCACGGGAAACACACATGCCATGCAAATTGCATGAAGGAAAACAGTGCAGAGGCCACACGGCGCTTCGCCTCACATCACATTGACAATCACCTCCAAGAACCAACTCTGTGTTCTGCATAATAAAGAAAGGTGGCTGGGCACAGTGGCTCACACCTGTTATCCCAGCACTTTGGGAGGCCAAGGCAGATGGATCATTTGAGGTCAGGAGTTCGAGACCAGCCTGGCCAACATGGTGAAACCCCATCTCTACTAAACATACAAAAATTAGCCAGATGTGGTGGCGCATGCCTGTAGTTCCAGCTACTCAGGAGGCTAAGGCAGGAGAATCACTTGAACCCAGGAGGTGGAGGTTGCAGTGAGCTGAGATCATGCCACTGCACTCCAGCCTGTGTGACAGAGCAAGAGTCCATCTGAAAGAAAGAAAAAGAGAGAAAGAAAGAGAGGAGGGAAGGAAGGAAGGAAAAGAAAGAAGGAAAAAAGTAAGGAAGGAAGGAAAAGAAGGAAGGGAGGGAAGGAGGGAAGGAAGGAAGGAATGCAAGGAAGGAAAGGAAGGAAGGAAAGAAGGAGGGAAGGAAGGAAGGACATTCTACCAATGGCTGTCTAGAGTGAAAGACAAGCAGGCAGTGCTCACATTCCACCTGCCTTGCACGCTCACCTTTCTGTAAGCAGGCAAAGTGATCACCGTGTCCAGAATGTGCTGCCTCTGGGAGTGCTGATGGGCCAAGGTCAGCAGCAGGTGAGCGGGGAGTGGGCCGTGACGGCAAATGCTGGTGGCCTTGGGGAAGTGCAGGTGGCCCAGCAACAAGAGTGACCCCGATCATCCACTCCCAGCTCATCCTGCAAACCCTGGGAATGCCAGCGGGCATGTAATTTGGTCCCCACGCCATGTGACTGGCCCTGAGCTGGGAAAAGATGTGAAATATCTGATAGTCTCACCACTGACTCTTCACCCCAAAAAGTGAAAGCAGTTTGACCTATGAACTCTGTTCTCTTCTCCTTCAGACTCCTCATTTCAAAGCAGTTGGTAGAGGAGCAGTGACAGCCAACACGTGGTAACTATGGTTGACCACAGAAGCCTAAGTGTTCTCTTCCCTTCACCAGCATTTTAGCAATTTCACTGCTCACCAGAAGGTCTGGAAGGTAGAGGAGGGAGATGGGCCCCTGTAGGCTTCGCTCCTTATTAGTACGTTTGGTTGCTGAAGGCTGGATATTAAAGCACAAGCAAGTCTTTCTGGCACTTTCGGTGCCGTCACATTGTTCGACTCCGCTGTTCTTCATTATTACTCCAGCGCATATGGCCTGTGGGTTTTAGGAAGGGAAACATCAAAACATTCTACTTCCAGTGAACACTTTTAGAACTTCTGCAAATATTTTCAGATGAGGTGTTACAGAGTTCGGTGTTTCTCCTCTGCATACGGGAGGAAAGCTGCGTGTCTCCGTCACTGTCCTAGGAAACCTTTCTAGCACTTGCTGGAACCCTCTATTCTTCCTAAAAACTTCACCAGAAAACCGTAATGAGTACATCACTGGCGCAGAGTAGAGGCAGCTGCTGCTAGGAAAAGACCTGCTGCTTTGTAGCCGGGGAAGCTGTCTGTGCATTGCCTGGCAGCCGCCCCTCCTCATCCTTCTTCCAAAAGGTCTCCCTGTTAGAACCACCGTCATCATCAGTGGAGTAAAAACGGTCTCCTCTGGGCTGCTTCTCCTCGCTCGGTGCCGGCAGAGGAATCTGGTCTCTGAATCAACTCATCTCATTTTGGCCATACGGCCTTTGTAGGTGACCGTCAGGGTGGGGAGAGGGGGTGCATGCCCATTTAAACAAATGGGTCTGCTGCCGCACGGTGCATAGAAATTGTGATACAGAACGGCTTCCGAAGGAGCTCCTAGGGAAACCGCCCCTCCCCAGGCTGCTGGAGGCCGGTGTGGATGGACGTGGCTGCTCAGCCACCCCGATGCCCCCACCCGTGGCTGCTTAGCCACCCCGATGCCCCCACCCGTGGCTGCTTGTGGCAGAACTGGGATGATGGGGCCGCTGCCCACTTTGGAGATTCTGTTTTTCTCCTAGAATCTGTCAGCGTGGTAGGAGACCTCTTCAGGGCTTGGTTACATAAAGATTGCATCTTCAGGAAGTGTTTCCTTTTGTTTACACCCTCTTTTCCTGTGATCCGTTTGGAATCTAAGGTTGGTTTTCAGCTGAATTTTGGACACTAACGGAATTTTTAAATAACTCGTGGCTTCAACTATATTTCATATATCAAAGGGATATGTTTGAAGCTGGAATCAAATTCTTATTGAATAAGAAACATGTATTGATTTATATTAATTTAAAAAGTTGTAGAATGAATATATGCAAATACATTTTTTCATATTGTTCAAATCAGCTATAAAAAGTAAACAAATATAGTTTTATCCAACTTCCTTTTTCTGATTATAATATTCCGGTTTATCCTTCTCATTTAAGCCTTAGAAGATACTTTCTTTGTCAAGGTTAGCATTGGTTTCTGTGTTAAACTCTCTATAGTTAAACTTTGATTATCCAGATTGAATGAGAGGATTTAATTATTGCTAAGCAGAGAGGTTTAAAATGGACGGGAAAAGAATGGGAGGAGTTTAATCTGTTTGGAATGATTGAGCATTATCTCTTTACGTTCCACACGTTTTCTCCAAGTTCTTCAGCGTTTTCTCTCTATCTACAAAGGTGACGACCACAGATCCTGGTATAAAGAAGGCCCTGGATAGTAAACTTGGTGTTTGATAAATAGCCATTTCAGGAATTTGCAATGCCATGGATAGATATTTTAAACTTCTGAAAAGCAGAAATCAGTAGAAGTATCCTAAGATTGAATTAATTTCTTATTAGGCTTGTTTTAACTGAAGGAGTGGTAGACTGGAGTTAAGATGATCACACTGCCAATTGTTTAGTTTTTAACTGTCTGCAGACCAAAATCACGAGAAGAGAAACACAAAAGATGGTTGGTAAAGGCAGGTGGTCTTGATGAATACTGTTCCTTTCATTAACATCTCTCCCTTATTAACTGTGTAATTAATTGTACATAGCCAAGGGAAGCTATGGAAATTGCATTTTGAGATGTATCAAAGCTGACTTCTGCTTCAGACTTCCATGCAATTTACCATTAATGAAGCCAGAGATGGAAGCCTCAAATCTATAATTATTACTTACTATTTGAATGACAAGCAAAGAATTTTATCAGCAGAGTTTTAAATGAAGGGGGATTAGCAACTAATGTTGAAATTGTTAATCTTTCTTATGAAAATAATTTTGAAGAAAATGTTTTAGTGGAAAGAGAGGGTTGGGGAAGTATTTGCCATTAAAATAGCGATTTCCTGATGCTTCATATGACTTTGTCTACATTTGACAGCAGGGTGCAAATAGTTTTGAAAGTGAATGAATATTTTATAGGGTCCAGAGCTGCTCATGCATTCTGGGGATGGATTATACAATAGTTCCAAATATCCTGGCTGCGGTGAGAGTCTATAAGCTAGCCAGAGAAAAGAGCTGAGGCAAAGAAAATATGGGAGAAAATTCTAGAAAAATGAAAATTGGTTTCACGTCCCAGCTGTCTACCCTTCTCCCCTTCTGGTCGTTCATTTGATTTTAGATGGTGAGTGGTGAATATCGGTGAAGAAAGCCATTACGTGAAGCACTGGTCACCATCTGTCCAAAACTCCTTCGTGGCAGCACCACTGTGACTCAGTGTGCCTCACCTGCACTTCCAAAGTGAAGGTGACTGTTACCCGAAACCCATGTGCCTGGCACACAGCTCCAGGTTCCGACCGCAAGAGACCTCGGATCAGAGACTGTGAGGCACTCCCAGGTTCCCACAATGAAATTCAGTGGGTGCCTGTACCCTGCATTCATCCAACAAATGGTTACTGATCATGTAGGGTGTACCAGGCCATGTCCGACATCAGAAACACTGTTATATGTAAATTTTCAGCCCCGGGTGCCGCAAAAGAAGTAGCCCTCAAATACAAATTTAATTTTTCTCAGTAAGGCAACTTTACTTTCTACAGACAGGGTGCCCCCGTTAGCCATCTTGCCACGAGAGGACACTGAACAAAGGAGGCAGGACATTTATATCTGACGCATCCGCCCTACCGCTGTGTCCTGGTTCCATTGGCCGGAACTGGACTTCACAGTCCAGGCCGCACCCGTTGGCTCACAACTTAAAACTTTCCTAAAGAGGCAAAGGCAGAGGAGAACAAAGGACAAGAGGAAGTAACTTGAGGAATGCTTAGAGAAGCAATGACATTTCCAAATAAGGAAGGGGAAGAGCTGTGACCTAAAACTTGCCTGGACTTGTCCGGGGATGCCAGGGCCAGTATCTAGGTTAAAGTATAAGAATTAAAAACACAGGACACTCTTATTTCTTTATAATGACTCACAGCTACTTTAAGATTATTAGCAAAATCTTTAAAGTACCCTTCGAAGAAACAGTTATTTCTTCATAATGAACTAAGAGGAAAGCTTTGAAGAGGAACCTTTTATTTATTCTTATTTCCTACAGACGGCATGAAGAGCAGTGAGCTCGTGGGGCGTGCGTAATGCACACCTGCCGTTTACCTCTTTGTCGTCGGGATTCCTCCCACTGAACGATGGCGCTGACACGTGTGTGTGGTGTTGTCTGGTCAGAGCCCTGTGTTGCCGTGAACAGCAGAAAGGACATGCAGGGAAATGGACCGGAGAGCCAGCCTTTAGGGCCCGCGGCAAAGCTGCACGTTTGTCCTGGACTTACGGTCACGCGCGAGACATGCTGGCTGGTCAGAACATCTGGGACCTGGAGCCCTGTTGGGTTCTTTAGAACGTTCTGGGCTCCTCCCACACGCGGCGTCCAAGGAGAACAGGCAGGAGACCGGGTCCGGTGCGAATGTGCAGGTTTTCATCTCTTAAAAATTCTGGTTTCTTCAGACTCGCTGCCTCCTTGGTTTCCGTTTGAAATAGATTTAATGGGCTGGAACCCCTGTCAGCCTGGTTCAGTCTGTGAATCTTTCACAGCATCGTTTTGTGTCATCTGGAAAGCAGTTCGTGATTGCAGGTGTCCTTTCATCACTGGAGCCCGGGTGGTCTGAAGAGGTCGTACGGGCCCCCTGACCCATGGGGGAGAATTCACTCGCTGGGGCCGCGCCTGGTCGCCGTGCGTGTGTGTCGCGGCCCTGCGTGCGCAGATGCACACCGATGTGCACGCCTTTGTCTGTGTTTCAGGAATCACCTCATCCGTGGACAAGCACATCAAGGCGTTCCAGGTTAGGCTGGTAATTCGGTTATTTGTACATTTTATATTTGGGGATAAGCTATGGGCTGTTAATTTTCTACGGAACTTTGAGCAAACTTACCTTCGATGGAAGCTAAACAGTGCCCTCAAATGTCCGAATGTCTTACCCATGTAACAAAAGCAGGAAGGCTATTGGAAATATCAGAGTTGTTGGAATTTTTCAGATTTTTATACAGACCTTTAACTTCAGGTAACTTAAGACTGTGAATGACCGTCTCTCAGATCAAATCCGAGGGTCTTTCCTTGCTGTGGTTCTGTGGGGGATGAAGAGTTTAAACAATTACAAAATAATATTTTGTAAGCTGAGGGTTTGCAAGCTGAAGGGTTGAAGACGTCTTAGGCGTGTGAGGAAGGGCAGGTCGGATGAGCAGACAGAACCCTAGCTCCGGGGCGCGTCCCGGAGAGCTCTGCCTACAGCCCGCCTTTCACCCTGCCCAGCTCTCTCCTCCGCCCACTTCCACCGCTGCTCCCCAAGCCAGGGCCACTGCCTGCCCTTCGGTGGTCGGCTGCAGCAGTCCTGACCTGCATCCTCCACTCCCACCTGCGAACCAGGGTGGTCTTTCAAAAGTACCATCATCACCGGCATCTTTGGCTTAAACCTCTCGAAGGCTTCCCGTGGCTCGTACAATAAACTGCTGAGTCCTGGCGGGCTGACCGCTCCCTGTCCTGCCCGGCACCGCTGCCCTCATTCATTCCTTCCCTGCAGCCCCGACCTTCCCTCCTTCTGGAGCGCCCACCGACCGGCCCAGGGCACCAGCCTTCGCTGCCCGTCCCGGTAGGACCCCGACCCCCATGCAGGCCCTGCCCAGGTCCTTTGCACTGGGGACTCTGCCCATCGGCCCCTCAATACCAGCCCAGGCACGTCCCATCCCCACACCCAGGCTCTGCTATGTGACTCATGGTGACTTCTTACCACTCACTGTTAATCTGAAATCGCTTTTTGAAGCTGTGTATATCTACTTGTACATGGTCTGCACTCCAGCTAAAGAAATTAAAGAAATGAGGCCGGGCGCAGTGGCTCACGCCTGTAATCCCAGCACTGTGGGAGGCTGAGGCAGGTGGATCACCTGAGGTCAGCAGTTCGAGACCAGCCTGGCCAACATAGTGAAACCCCGTCTCTACTGAAAAAACAAAAATTAGCCGGACGTGGTGGTACGTGCCTGTAGTCCCAGCTACCCTGGAGGCTGAGGCAGGAAAATTACTTGAACTTGTGAGGCGGAGGTTACAGTGAGCTGAGATCACACTGCTGCATTCCAGCCTGGACAACAGAGTAAGCCTCTGTCTCAAAAACTAGACATAAATAAATAGATAAATAAAAATGAAAGAAACAAGCCCCATGAGGACAGGGTCTTTGGCCAGCTAACTACTGTGCCCCCAAACCTAGGCCACCCCTGCCTTCTAGGATGCACTTAATCAAACTGGGTGACTGAAGGGACAGATGACTGAACCACCACCACATGGGCAGGAATCCAACTGAAATGACAGCAGCTCTTAGCCCTGTCCCAAAATCAGAGGAGGCATTCACGGTTCACTTAGAATGCCAGGCAGACCTCTTTTGCCCTAAATTTACATATTAATAGCGGTACATTTATGGAAAACATAGTGTAATTCTCTGAATTATTTTCCATGGCTTATAAGCATTCATCTTCGTATTTTACCTATGTTCACGTAACCTTAATTTTTAAGATGTTAAATAAGATAATAAGATTCATAAAATTGCTCATTTAAAATTCTTTGCGCTTCTCTGAGAATGACAGCCTGAAACACAAAGTGGCGGGTCTGTCGTCACCCCCATTATTAAACAGCTTCTTTCTCAGTCTTTCTGCAGGTGACCCCGTCACCCCCTCCTACGCATATTCGCTAATACAATATCTCGCTAAAAAATGCCCAGCGTAAAACAATCTATCAATCGTATGAAAGAACAAGACTCTCCCCTACTCAGTGAGAGTGGGTGGTAAGGAAAAAATTACTTATTTTTTTAAGTTTATTAATTAGAACATTTCTAGAGCAGATGTGTTCATTATTAACATCTTCCGCGAGGGTTTTTGTTGTTAAGTCTTTATCGAATGGTCATATTGTTCTGTGAACGCATGACGGAAGTTTAGTGGAAGTCGTAAACGTCAGTGGAGGATCACGGGGCGTTGGTCCACAGGCCCCTTTTCCACGCACTGCAGGTCTTCACGCGACGTGGAGACCGGGTCACTCACGGCCCCCAGGAAGCACCCTGCAGACCTCCTGGGCATTGTGTAAGAATGCCTGTATCAGTGTGTTTCTTACAATTCTGGACTTTCTTATCGATTTAGAACAGCAAAAGCCAAATTCTAATAAAAATATACTAATGGAAGCTTCCAGTTAGGTGAGTTCTATGCAATTGAGATGGAACCCGTGTTCATGTCCTCTTAACCCACCACTTTGCAAAGAGCGAACCTTCCTTTCCGTTTGCTCTTCCAAAAGTACGTAAGGTCTGTGATCACGCCCCAGCGCCTCTCTTAGAGGCGAGGAATCTGTCCTCTTACAGTGTTTTTCTAACACTCCTTTAAAAATGAATGCCACTTTCTTGAGAGTTTTATCTGAGGGGCATTCTAAACCCTCGGTGCATGTATCTTATTTTTCAAAGATGAAAAAGTTTTAAATAAAACAGGTAATTCAGTGGCGTTCACGGTCTTGAAACCAATACGCACCACACCCTGGTTCTCCTGCTGTGCTTTGTTCCTGCCACTGCCGCTGACTCTTCACCTTCTCCACCTGAACCGCATGCCAGCTGGGGACCTTCTCCGGAAGATTCCATCTTGAAGTATTTGAGCTTTCTCCACTACTTTAATGGCTTATGATTTTCTATTACTCCACAGTTTGATTGGTAACAATGCAAAGAATGGAAGTGGATTTCTAAGTCACGTTAAGACGTATGGAGGTCAGTTTTCAAGGGTCGCTGGGCTTGCCAGAGATTCCAGGTGGTCCTCTGAATACGTCAGCTGAAGGCGAAACTCTCAGAGGAAGAGCTTGAAATAAATGGTATTAATTCACATTGACCAGGGAGGCCAGTCATGGTACCCACAGGAGGAGGCTTTTGCGAGCCAGTTTCATCTGCTTTGACCGCTTCCCAATTCTCTAGCATGAGGGAAGCCTGTGACTCACTGCAGATACATGTGGGAATGTTTCCTCCTTAAAAACAAGTTTCTGTGACAGCAATTTTTAAAATGGAATCAAAAGTGAAAAGATGCCGGAAATGGTCTTTCATGGACTCTTGTTAATTCGTTGGGTCCCATGTCTACTTCTTTTTGGCTTTGTGCAGATAACCCAGAGGTTGAATTCGAAAACGGTGTTTGCTTCTCCCGAGGAAAGTCCACCTCGGCCCGCGGCGTTCTTGGAGCTGACTGCCGTGGGCCTGTGTTTTTGGTAATGTGTGTATCCCCTGCATCTTACGTTCCTTGCTTGGAGAGCTGGAACGATGCCTGTTACAGCTGCTGAGTAAGACCCGGAATTCATGGCAAGTCGAAGGTGGGGCCGTGACTGAGGGGAACGGTGCATTGGAGGGGCAGGTGGCAAAGGAGCCGGTTCACCCCGTGCCACCTCACCTGCTGGGCGTTTCTTTCTAAGAGTCAGATGGAAATTTGAATATGGTTGTGTGGTTCATGACTCCTGTTTCAAGAAGAGCTTTCTTAAACTAAGAGTGGAACTATCTTCTGATCCTTTAACCATTATCTGTTCTTTGTGTTTACATGAACGACTTTGAGTTTCTAATTTTAAATATTTTAACATTCCTGCTGCATAATGTTAAAAAATAATATTTAAAATATGCCAGATGCCGCAGTCTACCGACAACAAAATACCTTCCTGCCAAGCTCCGGCTGTTCCCTAAGCCCTGTAGCTGTGCGTGCTGAGCCAAGCCAGTCGACCTCATCGAAATTCCACAGTTTTGCCTGGAATTCAAATGTCCTACTTTAGAAATTCAAAAATGTAACACGAACATTTCCCTTTCATGTATTAATGAAGACAGGTGACCACGTTTATTTTTAAAGAAAGAAAAGGTCATCATTTCCCCACATGCCGGTGGAAGCAGGTGAGTCTTGCTTTTAAAAGCATTGTTCTAGCTTGTGACGGCAAAACACAAACCTGTGGGCTTGTCACAAGGAAGGAAAATGTAAAGGGATTTTAGTCTTCGTCTTAACAAAAGCTTTGATGGTAATCTTCAGTCAATTAAGGGCATTGTGCTGCAGCATTTGTGGAGAAGGGAGCAGAGGTGCCACCTTCCCTGTGATGACGGTGACAAGTGTGTTCTCCAAAGCCCAGCTTCCCGTAGCATACCTTGTCCGCAGTGGGAAGACATCTCTACTGCTGGCAGCATCGCTGTAGAAACAAAGTTTCACCCGGGTGGTTTTCACTCGTCCCATATCCAAAGACCCGCAGAGTAATGGGGGTCTCCAGCCATCCGTGGGGACTCATTTTCCACTGCACGAGGGGTTTGATGGATGTGAAATAATGCCAGATGGACCCGCTTTTGCTCATTTTTAAATGGCCCAGCATCCTTAAGAGTTTTAGTATTGCATGGTGGGAGTTTATTCTCGTTATTTTTAGTAATCATAAATCATCTTTCATCTGTCAGTATCTCACTCCTTCATTGTTAGATGCCAAAATAACTGAATTTCAGTGACTTTGAATGGAGTTAAAATCTCACCGGCGGGCTCCAGCCCTTACTGTGCCTCCCATGGGTTCTGCAGATGCCTTTGGCAGCAAGGTCTGCAGGGACAGGTGAGTGAGTGTTGGCTGAGCCAGGACCCCGTGTCGGCGGACTGGATTCACACGGAGCCACATTTGGACCCTTTACATGTCTCCAGATGCACCACTGCATACTCAGAGGTGGCAGCCACGCTTCCTCCTGGTGTCAGCAGGAGGACGAGTGAGGCCCACAGCACAGCACGCCGTTCACTTTCCCGTGAGCACCTCAGCTCAAAGCCCGCTCCCGTGCCATGCTGGCTTGCTGCGCTTGGTGAAATATAATTCTTATTTTCAGTAAATGGGAGGATTAACTGAGTGATCCTGGAAGGTGACCCTCGATGTCAACACCAGTAAAGTGGTGCCATAAAGCAGTCTCAGAATATGATGTGAGCATTGGGTCCTGTGTCAGACGCACACGGGTGTTGGAGTGCTCCTCCCGCCGGAGAAAATGGTCCTCGGTAACTAGCAGCTGAGTTTCACACGGTCTCTTAAACAGGCATCTCCTAGTAATTCCTCCCCTGAAGACAGGCCATGAACTATTTCCCTCTGAAAAAGAAGTGGACAGAAGAGAGCAGACGGGAGTGGCACACTCTAGACCCGCCCCTGACGTCGCGCAGGGAGGTGCAGAAACGCCAGCACAGAAGGAAGCGCTGCTCACATCGGCTTTCGGCAGGGAGACAGCCAGTGCCTGCTTGGAATCCGCTGTCCCTGGAGGTGGCAGAATGCTGGAGCCTGCTCATTATTCACTCTCTGATGGTATCAGTGGGTGGCTCTGCCCCGTGGGGTGACAGTGCATCCGCCGGACGGTGTCCCTGCGGTCACCTCTAGACGCCCATTCGTGCCGCACTCGAGGGGGTGGCTCTGCCCCTTGGGGTGACAGTGCATCCACCGGACGGTGTCCCTGCGGTCACCTCTAGATGCACATTTGTGCCACACTCGAGGGGGTGGCTCTGCCCCTTGGGGTGACAGTGCATCCGCCGGACAGTGTCCCTACAGTCACCTCTAGATGCACATTCACGCTGCACTCAACTGCTGGTACTTGTGGTGGCTCATCATGGTGCATTTCCTTAAACAAAAGGTTAAGAGTGTCCCTGGAACCGCAGTGGACCACAGAGCGTAAGAGGGAACTGAAGGGTCTTTCCGGTACCCCCTTCCTCTCATGAAACGCTGAGACCCTCCAGCACCCCAAACCTGGGACAGACCTACTGTTCCCCCCATATTCCCTCATCACCCCTCAAAACCTCCTTGGAAACACAGCCTCTGGCTCTCCCCTGTGGGCTCTGATGCCCAGGTTACTCAGACGCACCCGTCAGGCTCGCTGAGATGGCATAGCTTGCCAGAAGGCTCCACGCCGAAAAGAGCTGTGGGAGGGACCCACACCCTTCTGTGTATCAGACTATTAAGAACTCTTTCATCAAGGCCAGAGCCTTCCCGCCATGTCGGTGGTGTGTTCCTTCCCTCTGTGTCGGTGGTGTGTTCCTTCCCGCCATGTCGGTGGTGTGTTCCTTCCTTCCCGCCGTGTCGGTGGTATGTTCCTGTTCCACAGAAGCTCCTTTCACATTCGTCTTTGCGAGTGACGGGTCAGTCCATGTCCTGAAGGGGGGTGCTCTTGCCATCATTAACCAGACCCTGTTGTGTTCTGGATCATCTGTGCTCCATGTTCCTGGAAATCACCTCCTTGACCTCAAGGTGTTCATCATTTGACCAAAAACAGTGCCGACAACATTTGTGCTATGTTAACATGTTGTGATTGTAAACGCATCCTCCATCAGAGTGTTAATGGCAATCACACTTTTGTTACACAGATTTTGGGATTCTCTGTAAAATGATTCCATTAAATGTGGAAGCCGGTGGTTTGCCTGACGTGTGGAGACTGTTTCCTCCAGCAGTAGCTGGTCCTTGTGACCCAGGGACCACCCTTAACACGCCGACTCTGAGTGGTCTCATAGTGTGAGCTAGAAAACAATATGAGACAGGGGTAGGTTCGGAAATGAGAGAAGGATAACAGAGGAAACCTGGATTGAGTTAGCGTCCTGCAGAATCAGGAAGGGAAAGGAGGGGCAGGAAGTTCGGACTCCATGCGTTTGAGATCAAGAAAGACCAAAAGCCAGTCTGCACAGGCACCTGGGAGAGTGAATCTGCGCAGAGTCACGCAGAGTGTCACGAAATGTGCAGAAAATCCAAAGAAAGCTGAGGACATTGTGTGCATCAAGAAAATAAGAACCAGAAGTCACCGGAACAGTGAAGATATTTAACCCAAAAATCTAACTGGGAAAAATATAATAAAGTTAGTTTTGTGATTAAAAAAAATAAATTGTATGAACGCCAATGGCGTCATTCTCAAAGGGCTAGAACGTGAAAAGCGGGCAGCCACGTCTTCCACTGTTGTGGTGTGGATGTCACGTGCTCTGGGGTCTACGTCAGACAGTGAATGTCGGCTGCACCCTTGGAAACCCCACATCCTGAGTCCCTGTGGATTTTCCATGATTGGTTTGATCTGGGAATAATTAACTCCTTCTCAAGCATATCATGTCTAGGCCCTCAGGAAGTATGAGAATTTGAGGAGGCTGGAGACACCTTTCCACTCAGGGACCTTCTAGAGGCAGCTTAAGTAAAATTCCCTTAATGAAACTTAAAAATATGAAAATGTCAGACTGCGTTCTCCCAGCCAAGAGCCCTTCAAAACCCAAAATTACATAGCAAGCAGCTCTAAAACATGAAAGACGCACTTCCAAACACTCTCTAAGAACCAGGGAACAGACGGCAAATCCAACTTACCTAAGCACTTCAGCTTGCATCGCCTGAGATTCAGCACCAGTTCTTCACTCCCTGTTTTCACTCTGTGGATTTTCTGACGTGAGCACTTGTTGTGGCGCAGTCCAGCCTTCACTGGCTCTCGCTCTCTGGCATCGTTAGCTGCACTCGGCTCATTCTAGAGCTTTCTTCTTAAAGCTTCAACTCAGAGGCACTGATGGAGAGCCCATAGCAAGGAGCCGTGTGGAGTGGGAGGCGCCGTGTGACAAGGGGTCCCTGACCACTGGGAGCTCATGCCCCAGAGGAGACACAGCCGCAGGTGCAGTGTGCGTGGCGCCTGGAGGCCGCTGAGTGGGCTCCAGGGAGACGGAGCACCCCACCTGGGGCCTGGACTGTGGAGAACGAGGGAGATGGAAAAAAGGAGAAGAGCTCTCTGGACTGTTGCCCTTTCGAATTTACACGACTGCCACTAGGTTCGGGTGGTTGCAGGAACACTAGGTGAGCACCTCATCTTTGTAACTCATGACATGTCTGTCATGAGTTACAAAGATGCTTGCTGGGCAACCCCAGGAAGGAAGACAACAGCAAGCTGATGTAGAATAAAACGTTCCAAGTTCCGTATGCTCCTTTTTGGGGAAGTTCTTCCAAGTTTCAGAAGATTCAAAGGCAGCATTTTGGATGCCCGTCATCAAAATAAAATGTTTCCCTATAGTATAAATCACTTGCAGAGATTTCCAGGTTACGCATTATTACTCAGCGGATACCGGCTGAGTGGCTGGTCCCTGTGCCGAGCGGCTGAAATACAGCCCCTGCCCTAAAAAATTTAATCTCATGAGGACAGTCAGAGCTTCCACAGTTAAAGCACCAGGCAGAATGTGATGAACGCCATAGAGGTGTGTGTCTTAAGTAGTAACTGTTTGATGTGGGGCGTCAGTTATAGGAAAGAAAGTCACGAGGCAGGGCTAAGTCATGGGCATATCCTGACCAGACTCATGCAGGAGGAAGTGGTGTGTGAGCTGCACTGTGAAGTCCGGGTAGGTTCATTACAAAAAAATCAACACAAAATGCAGAGAAGGATGAAGGGGCAAAGACTGAGAAGGAGTCTTATTGGGATAGAAAGTATCAGGTTAGTACAAGGAAATTCAGACAAAGGACAGTGCTAGTCTAGGCACCCTTGGTAATTTTTGAAATCGATCACACTTTGCACCAGAAACGCCAACCTGGTTGTTGGTGAAAAGGTGACTGGGAAGGGGAGGTGATGGCAGGAAGATGGGGGAGACGGCTGCCAGGACGGGCCAGGAAAACCCACAGGGCGTCTCGGAGGCCAGGCCCAGGCTTCGGTGCCACCACTGGCTGCTGGGGCCTGGGGGCCAATTGCTCGCCTTCTCTAGACCTTGGTTTCCTTATCTGCAAGATGTGAGTCTCATCTCAGCATTTTTTCACTTTAAAGAAGTAAATTCTGTGATACTGAGGATGTCAAAGCTGAAACAATGGTACTCCGCACGGGGGGTAAGGCTGCCTTACGGTTTGCTGTGGGCGCTGGGGTTATTGGCTGCTTTTATTTCCATTCTGCTCATCTTCACTTTCTGTTCTTTTCTACGTGTGATACTTACGTAACAAAAGTTGCAGTGCCTTAAAAACGAAGCCCTCCCACCACCACACTCTCACACATGCACTCGTCAGTAAAATAAAAGAATTTAAATGTCAGGTTTTCCTTTTTCTGAGTTAATTCTTTATTTCTTTATTTTTCCATAAGTTATTGGGGTACAGGTGGTATTTGGTTACATAAGTAAGTTATTTAGTGGAGATCTGTGAGATCCCGGTGCACCCATCACCCAAGCAGTATACACTGTACCATGTCTCTCAGCCCCCACCCTTCCCCCCAAGTCCCCAAAGTCCATGGGATCATTCTTATGCCTTTGCGTCCTCATAGCTTAGCTCCCACGTAGCAGTGAGAACATACGATGTTTGGTTTTCCCTTCCTGAGTTACCTTACTTAGAATAATAGTCTCCATTCTCACCCAGGTCACTGCAAATGCTGTTAATTCATTCCTTTTTATGGCTGTGTAGTATTCCATCGTATGTATACACCGGCTTCTTCATCCACTCATTGATTGATAAGCATTTGGGTTTGTTCCATGATTTTGCAATTGTGAATTGTACTGCTATAAACGTGTGTGCAAGCATGTTTTTCGAATAGGACCTTTTTCCCTCTGGGTGGATAGCCAGGATTAGAACGGCTGGATCACACAGTGCCTCCACGTTTAGTTCTTTAAGGGGTCCCCATGCTGTTTTCTGTAGCAGCCGCACTAGTCCGCATTCCCAGCAGCAGTGCAGCAGTGTTCCCTGATCGCCGCATGCACTCCAACACCTGCTGTTTGAGGTTGCGATCACGGCCGTCCTTGCAGGAGTGAGCTGGTACGGCAGCGGCTTTGATTTGCATTTCCCTGAGCGTTAGTGATGCTGAGCATTTTTTCATAGGTTTGTTGGCCATTTGTCTGTCTTCTTTTGAGAACTCTCTATTCCTGCCCTTAGCCCACTTTGTGATAAGATTGTTTGCTTTTTTTCTTACTCATTTGTTTGTTTAAATGTCAGTTTTTAAAACATCTATAGCTAAATGCCCACTGTCGGGGAAAGGACATGAGGACTGTTTAAATTACACGTTAACTTCCTGATAATTCCAGGAGACATCGGAGTAGAGTTGCTGTACTTGTCCAAGTTCACACGCAGGATGCCGACGCCCACAGTACAGACGGCCCCCAACTTATGATGCTTTTACCCTAAGTGGTGCAGAAGAATTCGCTTAAAATGGTTTGACTTTACGGTGGTGCAGAAGAATTCGCATTAAACAGAACCTGAACTTGGAGCACCCGTTCAACCACAACCACGCAGTTACTCACTTTCAGTTCAGTGTTCAGTGAATCACATGAGCTATTCCACATTTTATACTCAACAGGCTTCGTGTGAGATGGTTTTGCGCAGCTGCAGAGGATTATAGGTATTCTGAGCACATGTAAGGCAGGCGAGGCGCAGCTGTGACGCTCCGTCGGTTACCTGTGTTCAATGCACTTTCTTTCTTTTTTTTTTTTTTGAGACAGAGTATTGCTCTTGTTGCCCAGGCTGGAGTGCAGTGGCACGATGTCGGCTCACTGCAACCTCCGCCTCTCAAGTTCAAGCGATTCTTCTGCTTCAGCCTCCAGAGTAGCTGGGATTACAGGCGCATGCCACCACACCCAACTAATTTTTGTAGTTTTAGTAGAGACAGGGTTTCGCCCGGTTGGCCAGGCTGGTCTTGAACTCCTGGCCTCAGGTGATTCGCCTGCCTCAGCCTCCCAAAGTGCTGGGATTACAGGCTTGAGCACTGCGCCTGGCCTCATGCACTTTAAGGAACTCTGGGGCCATAACCCATCGTAGGAAGGGGAGCATCTGTACTAAGCACCCGTGGTCCTTTTGGTTTTAGTTTAATTGTTTAAAACATTGCCATGAGGGCCTGGCTTCCCCACGGACTCACATAAAAAGCATCTTACCTACAAGTCATGAAAGAGGAGAAAGACTCCTAAGATGTGGTTGGGGGATATTTCATCAGTTTAATATCATAAAGGATGTTTCATAAAAAATATTGGTAGAAGAAAACAGAACAGATCAAACTGAAATGAGCAGGACGGGACAAATGCTGCCCGCTGGCATGGCATATGCCAAGAGATGGTAGCTTTATCTCAGTTTTAATGCAGTCAGGTGCCTCTGCAGATGACTTCATGCTCAGAGAAAAAATACCACGTCAGTATCTACCTCCTCCTCCCTCCTGCCACCGAGCTTGCAGAACAGAGCTGTATCAGTTTATATTTTGCCATAAATTTAGAAATTCAAGAGAACTTGGAGTATAATTTTGCTTCCCTTACTTAAGATAAATGTGAAAATTTAAACAGCTGCAGTTTATAGGAATTAAGATCATATCCAATGCCTCTTTTGCAGACAATATTTTCAATTGAAGTAAACCTGCTAGGGTTCATCACTTTAGAACCCATGATGTTTTTATAGAAGGAAGCTCGTTTGTGATGGATTTTATGAAAAGAGCATTTCCCAAAGAAAAGCTAGGACCCAGAGTCGTTTTGCCAGGAACCCTTTTATACCTATTTATTCGTAGAACCCTACAGAAGCCCACCTTGAGAAAAGTAGCTACAGAAACAGACTGACACTATACTCTCACCGTGACTACCCACCTCCCACGTCCCCTCACACACCAGATTTGGGCCAGATGAACTCGTCAGTATTTTCACAAAACTTAAATATTATGTCATGCAAAACTGTTTTTCCTATTAGGGTAACTTTGGTACGAACATATGAATTTGATATTCCAAAACGATTGTCTCAAAAGAAAGAGTATGTAGTTCACATTTTCTAGATTGAGCCATTTGAATTTTGCCTAATTTCCTAACTTGAGACATCTCTATGGGGTGCTTCTTCCACAGACAAGGAAACCCCAAGGCTGCCTGGGTGTCCGGGCTGGTGAGGGAAATGTGTGAATTCGTTTGCTTTGGCTCAGGGCAGCCCCAGTGCTTCTGTTCCTGGCGCGGTGTGCTCCCAAGGCTCAAGGCATGGTGAGAGAAAAGCGGTGGCCGCATGGAGCTGCTGCAACCTCTCATGGCACTGGAGCCCCTTGTTCCCAACTGGCTCAAGCAGGGTCACAGTGGGGGCGACAGTGACCACCTGGGACCCCCCAACAGGCAGCCTCAGAGAGCCCACCCTGATCCGAGCGATTGTCCCTCACCACCACACCCACCCAGACGCAAGGCTGTCACATGAACCGCACACATGCCTGAGGCACCTGGTCCTGCGTGAGCCTGGCCAGCATGGCAGGGTTTGTGTTTGCCACATGGGTTCAGCTCAGCTGCGATCAAAACTTCACTGAAGGCACGATGACCCAAGATTCCCTCCTCACCCAGTGTCTGGCCCTCCCGCCCTGCTTGTCTCTTTCTCCACCTGTCTCCTGGAACGGGCAGCAGTGGGCAGGGAGGGACCATCCCAGCTCCTCAGGTCAATCAGAGGGGGTGCCAGTGAGTGGAATGTGGGGGTGCCGGGGGTGGGCAGAAGGTGAGAGGGGCCTGAACCCCGGGCCTGACATTGGGGTGCGTTGCCACTTCGCACCAAAGGACCGTGTGTGCAAAGGACAGGTTTTATTTTCCTGTGTGGACAGACTTGGAACCTGTGTCTACGCATGACACACAGCACCTTGCAAATCCGTGCGCAGAATGACAGCAGCAAAGGCTATTTCCTGTGGTGCGATCGTGCAGCTGGGTTTGGTCCTTTGAAATGCTCTTCCTTAAAATCAGGGCCAGTTCTCAACCGTACAGATCAATAAGAAGCGAGTAGACTCTGCTGGCGGCTTGGGGCCTTTGTGGAAGGGAGTTTTCAGGAGGCCTTTGTTTCCTTGTCTACTCGTGGTCATGCTTACCGACAAGCACCAGAAAAATTAAGACCGGATCAGCCAAGGGTCAAAATATTTGCTTCCTTCCGTTTGTGTTTGTTTCATGCTAAAAGCTGTTTCGCATTTTGCACAGATCAGAGCAGCCCAGTCTCTGGAAAGCATCACACCCAGTGGGTTCAGAAAAGTGTGCCAGTTTTAAGAAACATGACTTCTATGCAAGCAGAAATGGGAACGCAGAACAGCCCCACCGAGAGCTGGGTCTCAGCTCCCTGGCCCTGTAATAAAGTGTATGACGACTGTCGTCATCTCAGCGGTGAACCGATTTCCCAAACACACACCTAACACCTGAGTTTACATTTGCGTATGTAAAATGTGTTTCATGACAATGCACATATTCACTCAGCAGTGGCATGTACCATATGCAGTGTGCACTGGAGCACACGTCGGAGGACACGGAGAGTTCCTCATCCAGTGATGTCGTGGCACGGCCCAGACTTGTGCACGTGGGGCTCGGCCGGGCTTGTGCACGTGAGGGGGGCTGGCCCGGACTTGTGCGTGTCGGGGGGCGGCCCAGGCTTGTGTGCGTGGCGGGCGCGGCCCATGCAGCACATGGGAAAGCCTCTACTGCCCTTTGTGCATCTGCCACTCTGGGCTCCCCACTCATGTGCGCTCCTGACCCTGTGTTTCCCTTTCAGTCCTACATGGAGGACCACCTGAAGAACAAGAACCGGCTGGAGAAGGAGTGGGAAGCGCTGTGCGCCTACCAGGCAGAGCCCAACAGCTCGCTCGTGGCCCAGAGGGAGGAGAACATGCCGAAGAACCGCTCCTTGGCCGTGCTGACCTGTACGTACCAGCACTGGGGCAGGGAGGCCAGGGTTACAGATGGGGTAACTGGCTATGCTGACCTGTACATACCAGCCCTGCGGGCGGAGGCCAGGGTGACAGATGGGGGAGCCACCCTATCCTCAGGGTCTGGAGAGCCCTCCCCTCCTCCTTCCCGGCACCTCCTCCTCTACAATAGACTCGCCCCCTCCAGGAAGGCCCTCATGGGACTCTCCCCTCTGCGATGCCAACCCCGGCCCAAGCATCAAGGAACCAGTGTCTTCCTTTCCTGCAGCGCAGGCTTGGGGACCTCTGCACCCCAGTGAGCGTCAGCTCTGCTGTCCTCTGTCACCGTGTGACCTGAGACATGTTCCTTAACCTCTTGGAGCCTCCGCATCTGTAGTTGGGGTCGTGCTGTCATCCTTGAAATATTCCTGCTGTAAGGATTAGATGAGGTCATTCACACGGTACCAGCGCGTCGTAGGCACAGAATGAACCGTGGTTGCTATTAGTGTCTTTAGCCTTACAATTATTTCCACAAACATGACTGAGCACCTACTACCTATGGAGGTATCATTGCCAGAAAATGGAAACGTAAGAAGCCAGCAGTTCTCCGGGGTGACTCGTGTGGAGCGGGAGAGACACTGTCTCGTGTTTCTGCTGCGCAGGACGCGCTAAGTGGCTGATGGATGAGGAGGGCGAGGGCCTCGCGGCCCTGGTGTCCCCCTCACTCACCCTCTGTGTGTACAGCAGATTCCAGGGAAGGTTCTGTGCTCTGCCTGAGTCATAACCCCCCCCACAGGGAGGAAGGAAAGGGATCCCAGATGTGTTCACGCCCGGCGTTTTGGAGGGAAACAGATACTCGCAGTGTTGATTCATGAATGACAAATGGCGGCGTGGGTAGCGTTCCCAGAGCCCTAAGACAAGGCCTGGCGCACGTCTCTGATGTAACAGAGAAGCGTTCCCAGAACCCTAAGACAAGACCTGGTGCACGTCTCTGATGTAACAGAGAAGCGTTCCCAGAACCCTAAGACAAGGCCCGGCGCCCGTCTCTGATGTAACAGAGAAGCGTTCCCAGAGCCCTAAGACGAGGCCTGGCGCCCAGCCTCGTGCCCAGCCTCGTGCCCAGCAGCACAGCCCCCCCCCCACAGCACCCCCCATGCATGCCGCCCTCCCCTTTTGCCAGCCCCCGGGAAGCGTTACAGGTCAGAGCAGTGAGAAAGTAGAATCTTGTCTGGCTTCAGAAACGAACCTGGGGAGCTGCAGACCTGTGTAAAATCCCATTCACCCACCTGGCGGAAACCTCTTGCTCACCATTTAGTGTTCAGACCAGTTTCTATGAGGTCTGGGGATGTTTAACCCTAAAGAGCTCTAAAAACGGAAGCTGTTGTGATTTATAACCTTTATATTTAGAAGAAAAGCAAACTATAATACATCTCATCAGCCAACTGGCAGATATTTACTAAGCACCTACTGTGTGTCGGGGGCTATTGCAATGGACCGGGGGGGCCTGGACACCGTCCTCAGAGAGCAGCAGTCTCGGGGAGGTGAGGGCAGGGGCAGAGGGGGTGTGGTAGGGCAAGTGAGGGTGGTGGTGAGGGAGGCGCCCTGCTGAGTCCTGACGGGTGGCTGCTCCACGGGAAGCAGCCGTGCAGTAAGCGTGCATGACGTGTCTGGTCGTTGACGCAGATGAGGTGTTTTATGGTGAATACTCAAGCTCAAAGCCTGTTTCTCTGACAGCACACCCTCCCCACAGACAGCCCGGAGCATGGCAGAAATGACGTGGTGATGGGTTTTTCCTCCCTTCACCCTGCAGCCACCTGGGCTGTCTGTGCGGTGTGGATACGGGTTCGAGTGAGATACCTAGCGATGGTGAAGTGTCCTGTGCCCACATTGGACACGAGCAGCCTCTCAAGGAAGCAGCCAGCGCCGACTGGGCATCCATATGAGGACGGGCACTGATGTGCTCCTTGGGATGAGGACGGCCCCACCCATTCTGAGCCCAGTCAGGGGTGGGGGGGAAGCAGTTCCCTCCAGAGAGTCATGCTGAGCAGGAAAGAAGCCGCCTGCACCTCCTCCCGGGGTTCTCCTGACCCAGCTCTGTCAGGAAGCTCGTGGGACCCGGGAGTCCGACCTGTGTCAGGGTGTGAAGACACGGCGCCACCCTTCGAGGCTGAGAGGCCACCAGGAAAGGCAGAGAAGGGCAAGGCCACCTCCTGGGAGAACCCCAGATAAAAACATATTCATGGCCAGGTGCAGTGGCTCAGGACTGTAATCCCAGCACTTTGGGAGGCCGAGGCAGGTGGATCACCTGAGGTCAGGAGTTTGAGACCAGCCTGACCAATGTGGTGAAACTCTGTCTCTACTAAAAATACAAAATTAGCCGGGCGTGGTGGCAGGCACCTGTAAACCCAGCTACTCGGAGGGTGAAGCAGGAGAATTGCTTGAACCCAGGAGGCGGAGGTTGTGGCAAGCCGAAATCGCGCCATTACGCTCCTGCCTGGGCAACAACAGTGAAATTCCATCTCAAAAAAAAATATATATATATATGTGTGTGTGTGTGTGTGTGTGTGCGCGCACGCGCATGTGCGCGCGTGTGTGTACGTATGTATGTATGTATGTGTTCATGAACACAGGCTTATTCTGAGCAAACTCGCGTCCCCTACTTTCTTCCCCATACTCTCGGCCGTCTTGCCTTTGGAAGGCAAATCCTGTCCTCGGAGACGGCGGCTTGGCTGAACCTCATTGCCAGGCCCCGGGAGAGTCGGCTGTGCCCTCCGTCTTCACTCCTGCTTCGCCTGCAGCCGCTGTGCACCTCACAGAGCGCAGCTGGCTCCAAAGCAGCCGCACACGGTCCGGGAGGACCAGCTTCCCGCGACTCTGTGGCTCGGAAGGCCCGTGCTGTGCTGTCATGGCGGGTGCACGGTACTCGGTGGTGGCACATGCTGTCCTCCATGTGGGGATGGAAGCAAGTCCTCACGCTGGACCCCGTACTGTGTGGGGATGGGAGTGAGTCTGAGCACTGGGCACACCCTGTCCTCGTGTGTGGATGGGAGCGAGTCTGAGCACTGGGCACACGCTGTCCTCGTGTGAGGATGGGAGAGAGTCTGAGCATGGCACACGCTGTCCTCCGTGTCACTGGGCACACGCTGTCCTCGTGTGGAGATGGGAGCGAGTCTGAGCACTGGGCACATGCTGTCCTCCTTGTGTGGATGGGAGCGAGTCTGAGCACTGGGCACACGCTGTCCTCCGTGTCACTGGGCACAGGCTGTCCTCGTGTGGAGATGGGAGCGAGTCTGAGCACAGTACACGCTGTGCTCCATGTCAATGGGCACACACTGTCCTCTGTGTGGGGATAGGAGTGAGTCTGAGCACTGAGCACACGCTGTCCTCCGTGTCACTGGGCACACGCTGTCCTCGTGTGGAGATGGGAGTGAGTCTGAGCACAGCACACGCTGTCCTCCATGTCAATGGGCACACGCTGTCCTTGTGTGGATGGGAGTTAGTCTGAGCACTGGGCACATGCTGCCCTCGTGTGGGGATGGGAGCGAGTCTGAGCACTGGGCACACGCTGTCCTCTTTGTGTGGATGGGAGCGAGTCTGAGCACTGGGTACACGCTGTCCTCGTGTGGAGATGGGAGCGAGTCTGAGCACAGTACACACTGTCCTCCGTGTCAATGGGCACACGCTGTCCTCCTTGTGTGGATGGGAGTGAGTCTGAGCACTGGGCACACGCTGTCGTCATGTGGGGATGGGAGCGAGTCTGAGCACTGGGCACATGCTGTCCTCTGTGTCACTGGGTACACACTGTCCTCCGTGTGGAGATGGAACCTTCAAGCCCTCCCTTGCATCCGCCGCTCCCACCGCGTCCTCTCCGCGAGTTCACCAGGCACTCCCAGGTCTACTGAAAGGGTCCTCGGGACCACCCCTCCCTTCTCTCCTGCCCGCCTTCCCCACAAAGCGCTTCCCTGGTCATTCTTCTACCCAGGAGGTGGACACAGTCACCCAGCTTCCCGGATGCACCCTGATGCGAGTGATCCACCGAAGGAGAAGGAAACTCACCTTATGAGATGCTTGGCTGGCACCGTGCTGGGTCTAGTTGTATTATCTGGAAAGTTTAAAGAATTCAATATGCATTTTCTGTTTTTTGAATGTTTAAGGAAGAATTATGCAGCATTTCACTCGTCTGCATTTCAAATTAAGAGCAGGGATATGATACTATTTTAGTGCAGTACCCTAAACAGAAAAGTATTTTTTGCTCTGTGTTGTTGTAATGAGAGAGAGAGAAAATAACAAGACAGAATGCAGAGAGACAGTCAGAGAGGACGAAGCTGATGGCCCAGGGACGTGAAGACAGCTAGGAGGAGAGGGATGTGGGGTTCCCATCTCCTGGCTTCTGCAGGCATTGCTGCTCGAGGGATCATAGCCGCTTCACAGCCAGAGGCGCAGCGGTGGGCATCTCCCAGACCCTTGCCTTGCACCCCTGCCTTGCAGTGTGGTCCAGTGACACAGAGGCCCATCCGAATACCGTTCCCAGGAGTTGGGGTCACCAGGCTGGCCCTGAGCTGCAGCTGCGTGAGCGGCGTCCTGACCACAGCATCCCCGGGGCATCGTGAGCCAGCATGTCCCCATACCCCCATGCCCTGCACTGCAGCTGCCTGAGTGGCATCGTAACTGTGGCATCACCAGGGCGTCATGAGCCAGCGTCCCCCCATGCACTGCAGCTGCCTGAGTGGCATCGTAACTGCAGCACCACCAGGGTGTTGTGAGCCAGCATCCCCCATGCCCGTGAATGTGCCACCTCTGGTTCCCACAAGAAACCCCTTCACTTGGCAGACGAGAACTTTGGGGTTTAGAGCACAGCCCATCAGAGCTGAAGCCCGGCCCCCCAGGTGCCGGCCTCATAGGCTGCCATGGGCTCACCTGAGATTGTGCATGTGTGTTAGGAAAATCCACGTATATTTCAAACTTCTGCAGAAGCATTTGAAACTGCAGCACTCTGGCTAAGCATGGCTTTCCTTAGAATACTCAGAAAACAATTTCTTTCTAAATAAACCTTTGGTTTAGTTTTTTTTCTCTCCCAAAACTCTAAGCAGAGTCCTCTAAGAGGAATATTTTGCCTTGGCTGTTTCTGAGTGACCAAAAATTATGATTTGCTTTTTATTGTTGTTGAGACGGAGTTTCGCTCTTGTTGCCCAGGCTGGAGTGCAATGGTGCGATCTCGGCTCTCCGCAACCTCTGCCTCCTGGGTTCAAGCAATTCTCATGCCTCAACCTCCTGAGTAGCTGGGACTACAGGAATGCCACATCACACCCAGCTAATGTTTTGTAATTTTAGTAGAGACGGGGTTTCTTGGTCAGGCTGGTCTCAAACGTCCAACCTCAGGTGATCTACCCGCCTCGGCCTCCCAAAGTGCTGGGAATACAGGCGTGAGCCACCACGCCCAGCCATGATTTGCTTATAAAGGTCAATACATGGGTGATTCTCCAACTTTGATGATTAAGCACAGGCTTTCTTTTTCCTTCCGTAGAAAAAGGTTCTGGGCGTATATGTCACCTCACCAAGAAAGCCCCTGGAGAGACTCCCTACCTGGCCGCCTTCCCTCCACCCCTTTTGATCTCAGCGCCAGCTGACTCCGCCCGTAGGATTTGGGAAGGCTGTCGGTTTGTTGGTGTTGGAAAGAAAATATCCCAGCAAATCCCGCATGGGCCTTTTTCTTTGCTACCTCACAGGCAGAAGCTGCTCCGGGCAGCCATTTCTGCCAGAGACTGCGGATTCTTTTTCAGGAAGAGGTGTACAGAGTCCTTCTCATTAGGCACTTCTCTAATGGAAAGATTGTCTAAAGCATCATCTCTGAACTGTCACGGCACGCGCACCTTCCGTGAACTATTCGGGCCGTCCGGTGCTAATACAGCACGGGCGGGTTTGTTAGTTAGAAGCCGCAGTGACATTCCACACAGTTCAGCTGCTCCGAGCTCAACTTTTCCATGCTCTACTCTCCTTCTGAAAGCTGAACCGAGAGCTTCATAAGATGTCTGGCCTGCTGTGGCGTGGTGGCCCGTCCTTCTCACGTCCTCCTTCTGATTCCACTTACGGAATCTTCGTGCAGGGAGGGTCTTTGAGAGTGTGGGGTGAGCCTGGCCTTCCAGGTGGCAGCAGCAGGACCCACCCTTCTGGGTGTGCCGTGCCCCGTGACCGGGAAGACGCACCCTCCAGAGGGGCCCCCGGCCACAGTATTCTTCTCCCTGGATCGGGCCTCCGCCCTTACCCACCAAAAACCACGTCCAGCCTGCCACACGCACCTCTCAGCGCTGCTGATTCTGAGGCTGAACTCACTACCAGGCAGGGCCTTTTCCTCACAGTCTCCCGTGAAGCCCAGGCCCCCGCGCCGCCGTTAGTGACGGTCGAGCGCTGTGAACAGAAGCGAGCCTTGCGCTCACCTGCCGTCACTGGCGCTTGCTCCGCCTCCAGACCTGTGGCTCCTGAACCACCGCGTCACCTCCCTCTCAGCTCTGTGCCATCTGCTCGTTTTATAAACATGGTTTTCACATCGTCAAGTCATTGATAAAAACATTCCACAGCCCATCCTCCCCCGCCTCGAGGAGCCACCTCGGCTCTTTCCAGCCAGTCGCTCGGGGCCAAGATGGTTCCACAGCCAGCCGTGCAGTGCGGTGACCCCGGCAGCCGTCCCAGGCCCCGAGCACTTTGGCAAAGGCTCATCAGATGTTTCCACGTGAGGCACGGGGCTAAGCGCCTCCTTTCCATCCTCGGAGTAGCCCTGGGGTTCACACGGGGACGGAGCTGGGGCTGAAGGAGGTGAAGGGCGCAGGCTTCCTCAGCAGCTCCCAGGAAGGAGTGTGCCGCCCACACGCCGCAGTGCAGACCCAGCGCAGCCCAGCACGCCGCTCCTGCAGGACTCGTTCCAGAGCAGAAGCATGGCTGGCTCCGCATGACTTCCTCCCGCACTTTTTATTGCAAGAGTTTTAAACACTCAAGTGGGAGGGGTAGCGTGGCGCCGCCTGCACCCCCACCACCCACCCCGGCCAGGCCCCCAGGGTTGGCCGTATTAACATCACCTGCGAGCACCTCCCTGATTTTCTGGCTGGACGACTTCAAGTAAGTCACGAGGTCCAAATACTTCAGCCTGCCTGCGGGTCCTACATATAAGGGCTTCCCCCTAGGTAGCCACAGCCCCACTACAACTCAGACAAGGAAACAAGCCCCCAGTGCCCTCCAGCGCCAGCTGTGCCAGTCTGCCCAGGCTTTGGAGACTGCAGAGGAACAGCTGAAAGCAGAGTGCGTTTCCCCACCGTTCGGAGGCTGGAGGCTGTGGTGCAGGCCCCGGGGCTGGCCGTGTCAAGGCTTTCCCTGAGCTTGCTGGCGCTGTCTGTGACCCGGGGTCCCCTTTGTTTAGGGACAGCAGACACAGCGCACGAGGACCCACCCTCGGGACCTCACCTTCACTCCGTGGCTTCTCCAGAGGCCCTGTCTCCAAACATGGCCACGTTCCGAGGTCCCGGGGGTCAGGGTGTCCACACAGGGGCGTCGCAGCCACACGTGCCCGGGGACTCCTGCCACTTTCTCCTCAGTGTGGTCGATGGTTGTGCGTTTTGTTCTTTCCACCGGGATGCACTTACGACTCATCGTTGCATTTTGGGTTTTGTGTCCCTTTCGTCTTTTTAATTTTAAAACAGCTGCCCCGACTTACTTTCCTGATATGAACGGCTCCTAATAAAGCTGTTCTTTTAGTGACCACTTTCGCCTTCCACTCACAGACACTCCATGTGGGAGTCTGTGGGGAACTCTGCAAACCCATGAGAGACTCACCTGCCCGCTTCTGGAACTCCCCCTTCCAGAACCTCTCTTCCAGAACCCCCGCTTCCAGAACCCACACTTCCCAGGGATCCAGTGTCTAGGTCTCCACAATGCTGTGGGAACACGACCAGCCTACTCTGCGGCCTTGCCACGGCCCACAGATCTCAAACCCTGCCGCTGAGCCAAGCCCCGCCCCAGTCCTCCCCTGTCCTCCTGTTCCCCTGTCCGCTCCCTCCTCCCCATCCCCTTTCCTCCCCCTCCTTCCCTGTCCTCCCCCATCCTTCCCCTCCTCCTGTCCTCCCCGTCCTCCCATCCCTTTTCCTCCCCTGTCCTCCCCCTCCTTCCCTGTCCTCCCCATCCTTCCCCTCCTCCTGTCCTCCCCGTCCTCCCCTCCCCTTTCCTCCCCTGTCCTCCCCCTCCTTCCCTGTCCTCCCCCATCCTTCCCCTCCTCTTGTCCTCCCCGTCCTCCCATCCCCTTTCCTCCCCTGTCCTTCCCCTCCTCCCATCTTCCCCATCCTCCCTGTCCTCCTTTTTCCTCCTCCCACCTCTGGCATGGCTGCCTGTACTCTGATCGGCCTGCTGAGCAGTTGTGCTCTTGCAGCACGAGGATTTCAGAGGCATCCAGTTGCTTGTGGTCTTTCACCAGCAGGAATGTTGGGGCCGTCTCTGTGAGCTCCCAGTTAGGTCACCGTTGTGACAGGGAGGGTCGCCCGACCATGTGCCTGCAAGGGGCTGGGGAAGCCTGGATGGCAGTGCTGAGGTCCGCTCTTGGCAAGAGACCCCGGGTCTCGGCACACTGTGTGGGGCCGCAGGACAACAGCCCCCAGTGCCCTCGGGACCCCTGAGGTCTCAGACTCGAGGCTTACGTGACAAACAGCAGCTCAGGCTGCCGAGGAACCAGGTTTGCTCATCAACCGACGCTGGATTAGGGAGGCGATTCCTGCAAGTCCAGGGAGTCTGGTGTCAGGACGAGAGCCCCTGTGTGTGGGAGAGGGAGGCAGCGAGGCATGGAGGGCTGGAGGTGGGAGCCCCTGCCCGCGGTGCTGGCTGGAGAACGGGGAAGGAACACAGTGGCCTCCCACTGGAAGAGGAACAAGACAGATCCGCCCTGCGGCTGTGTGAGGACCCAGCTCTGCCTGTGCCCTGGGATGCGCCCTAGACGCCTGCTCTCCAGAGCCGAGATGATGCCCTCGTGTTGATTTGGGCCCCGGTGCCACGGACGCCTCTGGCAGCAGCCGCAGGAGGCACACACGCTGAGGCTGTGTGGCGTGGGGTCCACCCAGACCCGCTTCCTGGCCTGTGTCTCCGCGCGGTCATCTCCGCCCTAACTGTCGGACGGAGAGCCTAACTTTTTGTTTCGTTTCTGTGAGGAGTACAGCACTGGAAGCAAGGTCACCTGCTGACCTTACAGTGGAAACGACAGACGCATGGAGTCGCCTAGGACAGTCGCTTCTTATCAACGCCCTAGACCTGTATTTATGGATGACTTCCAGATCCGAAAGAACCACAAGATTCTGTGCAGCTGATGCGGAGGCGGGGCTGGAAGCTGGGGCTGGGCTTGTCCCTCTGGATGCGGCGGGCACTGCCTCATCCAGCCCCAGGGCTCTCCCTGCCTCCTCCCTTGGTCACCCAGCCTGACGGCACCTGCTTCCCAGGCTGGAAGCACCCAGGCCCCTTCTCAGGGACTCTCCTTGTCAGCGAGATCAGCCCTCTGGCGCTGCAGTGTCATCACCGAGCCACAGGACCCGGGGCTGGGAGGCGGGGCCTTCAGCTGGCGTGGGGTGCGTGGGGCTCTGCCCTGGCCAGAGGTGCGCCTGGAGCCACCACTCACCCTTTCCCAGCTTCACCCCAGCATCTCCCTGGGTGCCCATTCTCCCATGCCATGGAGGTGAGTAGCTCCTGTGAGCTCTGTGGGCCTTTTCCACACCTGCTTATTAGTTCTGCCTCCACTAAGCCAATGGGCAGGTTTCCTGTCGAATATCCTCCTTTCCAGAGGCACCTGCCTGGTACAGTCGGCTCTGTGCCCCTTGCCACAGGGTCAGCAGTCACTGCCATCCGCAGCTCCCCTCCAGCCCAAGACCGTCAGTCACAGGTGCAGCTTCTGCTCCCCCCACACACAAAACAGGGGTTAATCTCAGGCAGTACAGCCACAAGCCAGAGCTGTTCTTCTGGTGATATGGTGTGTCCTGGTGATAAGGCGTGTGAGCTGCCCCCACCACCCAGTGGTATATCGCGTGTGCTGGTGACAAAGCGTGTGGGCTGCCCCCCCCATTATATCGTGTGTCCTGGTGATTAGGCAGTGAGCCACCCACCACCACACCACACCGCCCCCACTGCTGATATCATGTGTCCCAGTGATAAAGCACATGAGCCGCCCCCCACCCCCAGTGATGTCGTGTGTCCTGGTGATAAAGCGTGTGAGCCGCCCCCCACCCCCAGTGATGTCGTGTGTCCTGGTGATAAAGCACATGAGCCGCCCCCCACCCCCAGTGATGTGTGTCCTGGTGATAAAGCGTGTGAGCCGCCCCCCACCCCCAGTGATGTCGTGTGTCCTGGTGATAAGGCGCCACACTCCTGGTCACTGCTCGCACAGACGAGATTCATCATCACTGCTACTGAAATGATGGACGGCCTCTCGGTGGGGCCGTGCAGACAGTGCGACCCTGCCTGCCTGATACCTGTGCTCGTATTGTGGAAAACTGTTCTCATTCCTGCCAGAAAGTCGCCACCAGCACATGCAGCCACACCTCGCTCTGTGTCTGGGGCTGGTCTCTGGGTTGCCCGCACTCCATGACAGCAGGCTGCTCCGGGAGGGTGCTGCTCCGGGTGGGTGCTGCTCAGGGAGGGTGCTGCTCCGGGTGGGTGCTGCTCCAGACAGGTGCTGCTCCGGGTGGGTGCTGCTCCAGACAGGTGCTGCTCAGGGAGGGTGCTGCTCAGGGCGGGTGCTGCTCAGGGAGCCAAGCCAGGGCACGGGAAACTGCTCGGCGCTGGGAGGGCTACAGAGACAGAGCACCAGGGGCGGGTGGTGTAAGTGGCTGAAGCCGGCTGTCCCCTGTTCTGGAGGCCCGAAGCGGAGGTCAGGGTGTCGGCAGGGCTGGCTTCTCCAGAGGCCTTGCTCCCCAGCATGACCATGGCCATCTCTGTCTTCACACGGACGCTCTCCCTCCACGTGTCGGGGTCCAGACTCCTCCTTCCTAGTCGCACACAGGTCATGTTGCATTCTGGCCGCCCACATGACCCCCGCTCCCTTCCTCTGTAAAGACCCTGTTTTCAGGGCTGGGACTCCAGCATGAGGGGAGGGGCACAGCTCAGCCCTGGGACCTGGTGCCTCCAAGCCAGCTCAGTGACTGGGCGAACGCTCCCCACCATGGCAACCCAGACACCGCCAGCGTCCGCTCCCTGCACAGCCCTGCCTGCAGAGTTCCTTCTACACAGACACACGGGTGAGACTAGTGTGGGTTAAAATCGCCTTGGGCACGGGAATCCCCCGGGGCTTCAGGCCCTTCTCATCAACCTGCCCCGGTCACCTGCCCAACAGGCCTTTGATCCCATTGGGGGGCGACTTTCTGAGAGATCCAAGGGCGTTGCCAGTGACACGGTTTAAGACATGAGAAGACACAAAACCCAGCCTCGAGACCGTGGCATTGGGCTACTCACTGCTGCTCCTCTGGGACCTGCTTTTGGCGTGTCCAGTGTGGAAGCCAGATACCAGCCTCGCGCTGTTTCCGGTCAGCAGTGGGCAGCACGCTTCCCAAGCAGTGAGCAGGGCAGGGCTTGTTTTCATGACCAGCTTTGGATGCAGCAGGGCTTTCTGGATAGGAGCCCCAGCCCGTCCCAGCTTGTCCAGAGGTGGCATTGTATGCTGAGCCATAGAGGCCCTGAACGGCACTCAGTGACTCCTAAACATTCGACGATCTTTATAGTTTGAGCTGAGTGTTTCCCAAAGGCATCATTGAAAGCAGAATGTCCACCTGCTGACTGAGGATGGAGCGTGTGGGAGGAGGAGGACTCCCCTCCAGGGTGTGTGTTCCGTCTGTTCCGTCATCCCGCTGTGGGACGTGTGGGAGGAGGAGGACTCCCCTCTCCAGGGCGTGTGTTCCGTCTGTTCTGTCATCCCGCTGTGGGAGGTGTGGGAGGAGGAGGACTCCCCTCCAGGGCGTGTGTTCCGTCTGTTCCGTCATCCCGCTGTGGGACGTGTGGGAGGAGGAGGACTCCCCTCTCCAGGGCGTGTGTTCCGTCTGTTCTGTCATCCCGCTGTGGGAGGTGTGGGAGGAGGACTCCCCTCTCCAGGGCGTGTGTTCTCTGATTCATCATCCCGCTGTGGGATGTGTGGGAGGAGGACTCCCCTCCAGGGCATGTGTTCCGTCTGTTCCGTCATCCCGCCATTGCTTGTCTTCACTTTCCCGGTCTGCAAAGAATCAAGCCCATGTAGCTTCTCAGAATATTGAAACAAACATGGTCTGATAATGAATTCCTTTGCCTCAACCATGAGGAGTTCGAAGTCCTTTCTGTGTGGGACGGACTGGAACCCATAAGTGGCATTGAAGGCCATGCAGGACAGCAGCCCCAGGATGTGCCCTTGCAGCCATCAGACCTCAATGGACGCTGTGAAATTGAGCAGGAGCATGTGGGCACTGGTGCCAGTGGTGGAGCACATTCCGGAACACATTCTCCGCTGAGGAGTCAGAGCCCAGAACCCCCAGGAGCAAGATGCTGGCTCCAATCTCTGCAGGTCACACCATCAACGTGAAAAAGAGGGCTTCCCACTGGCATAACTGACTGAGCGTAAACCTTCACGGGAAGCAGAAGCAGTTGGCGAGCCCAAGAGAATGCCTGAGGCCCCTGGGGAAGGAGCCCCATTGCCAAGTTCCAGGATTCAGCAGTGGCTTCCACAGATGGCCTCATACGTCCTCCACACAGCAGCACCGTGGAGCCCGTGGACTGGTGGGAGGCAGATTCCTGGCCCTGCAGAGTGGCTTCCTGAGCGTGGACTGCAGGCCGGGAGGCCTGGGGAATCGCCGTCTGCGGGGATGCGTGTAGCAAGATGGTGCTCCAGGCAGAGGCGTCTTCACACGCGTTCCTCAGATGCAGCCAGGTGTGGCGCAGGAGATTCTAGGTGGTGATTAATGGTGGTGCTGCCACGTCCTCTAACGCGCCCAGCCTGGCCGTCTTCCAAGGCTCTTTGCCCGAGTAGTAATCAGGAAGCAACATGAGGTATATCTGTCCTGCTGGCACCTGTGAGAACCACTCCGTACATTCCACCACCGTGGGGCAGCATGAACCTGCTTTGCCAGCTCGGCCGACCTGTCCACCATCCTCCCAGCCCTGCTCCTCACTGCTTGCCGCATGCTGTTTATCACAACAGTGCTGTGAGGTGCGTGTGATCAACCCACATTCTGATGACAAATTCAACACCTCCCAGCACCAAACAGTTTACCCAGGGCCACCACTGCCAAGCAGTGGGGCTGGCATTCCAGCGCCACGCTCCCCCTGGGGACCACAAGGCGTTGGCCACGTGAATTGTTCCATCCTTCTGAGCCTCAGTTTCTTTAGCCTCACACGGGAAGGTCGTCCCTGTTCTGTCCACGGCCCAGATGGCCACTGGGTCCACGATGAGAGAAGAGGATTTAGTCTGTGAAAATATGGAATGTCTGAGAAATTTGAAATATTCTTTTTTTACTTTTTTTTTTTTTTTTTTGAGACCGAGTTTCACTCTTGTCGCCCAGGCTGGAGTGCAACCTCCGCCTCCCTGGTTCAAGTGATCCTCCTGCCTCAGCCTCCCCAGTAGCTGGGATTACATGTGTACACCACCACGCCCAGCTAATTTTTTGTTTTTTGGTAGAGACGGGGTTTTGCCATGTTGGCCAGGCTGGTCTAAAACTCCTGAGCTCAGGTGATCCACCCACCTCGGCCTCCCAATGTGCTGGGATTACAAGTGTGAGCCACCGCACCTGGCCTGAAATATTCTTGAATGAGGCACTAACACGTGGTAAACACAGTAGGGGTTCAGGAAAGGAACGTGCACAGTGGGTTAATTTCACCCACTGAGGTTAACTCAGTTAGAGGGCCCGGCGAAGGAGGACGCTACGTGAGTTCCCACATTCTCCTGGCCTCTCAGTAGATTCTCACACTAGTTTTGAAGAGCACACCCTTTCTTGACAGAAACGTGAGCCCCAGGTTGTTATAAATTCCCATCCTGTGGTCCCGCCGTTGTGCTGTTTGCCTCCCCAGGGAGACATGATGTTTCATTTGAGAACAGGAGGGAGCAGCCTCAGTTCCGGGAGCACAGGCCAGGGCTGATTGCACGTGGGCCCAACCTGGCTTCCCCTCCAGCCGGGGGTTGGCCTGGAGAGGCCCCAGGCCACCTACCTCCCTTCGCTTCATAGAACATGAAGGCCCCTCCCCAGGCCTTCAGCGTCAAGGAAACTGCCCTTTAGGGGACCCAGGAGCTGGATGCCATCGTCCCACTGGCTCTCAAACATCTCATAAAAAGTAAGAGAATCACAAAAGAGAGATTCGCCAGGCATGGGAAATCTCCGCAAGAGGAGCAGTTGCCATTCCTCGCAGGAGTCGGAGTCCACCCTCCTCCACAGCCCGCAGCCTCCCTCGGCCCTCCCAGGATGGCTCCGGGCATCTCCCGGAGGTTCCAAATGACCCCATATCACAAACAAAATGACTTCGCTGGCCGGGTGCGGTGGCTCACTCCTGTAATCCCATGTGCTGGGAGGCCGAGGCAAGTGGATCGCCTGAAGTCAGGAGTTCGAGACCAGCCTGGCCAACACAGCGAAAACCCATCTCTATAAAAATACAAAAATTAGCCAGGCATGGTGGTGTGCGCCTATAGTCCCAGCTACTCAGGAGTCTGAGGCAGGAGAATCATTTGAACCCGGGAGGCGGAGGTTACAGTGAGCTGAGATCAGGCAGCTGCACTCCAGCCTGGGTGACAGAGGAAGGCCCTGTCTCTTAAAAAACATGACTTTACTGTTAATTTCAAAAGCAATATGTTGACACAAAATCAAATATGCGATCAGGAAAGAGGAGCTCTCCAAAGCCCTGGAGGCGGGATCCTTGACTCAGTGCCATCTTTAAAGGGCAACCTCGGGGGAAATGAATTCAACCAAAACAACCTTCCTCCAACAGAGCCACCAGGAGGCCTGTGGATTGTCCTCTGCTCGCCAGCAGGGCTCAGGGGCCCAGGGCAGACTCCCCCTCTCCGATCGAGAGGAGAAGGCCACGCTCATAGAGCGCATGTTTAACTCCCCAGGACTCCTCAGCTGGTGAAGCATTTTCTTAATTTTCTGTTGAGAAAATCCAGTTGGCACTTGTCTGCTCAGCCCAGTGGCAGTGGCCACGCTCGCCCCGTGGCCTGCCACTTGCAGAGCCTGGCGGCGGGGACCCCTCGGCTGAGGAAGAGCTCCCAGCATGCTGCCCTGATGCCTCCTCTGCCCCCCGGAGGCCAGGCCACGGGTCTCAGGGCTCAGTGGGCACCGTCAAAGCACCAGACCAAGCCAGGTCAGAAGTCCGGGGGCTCTGCTGTGCCGCTTCCCTGCCCTGCTCCCTCCTGACCCTGCTGTTGGTCAAGCTTCTCAGACACACAGGAGTGGTCCCCAGTTGCTGGTCTCACAAGTGCCTAAAGGTGGCTGTGCTGAAAATAGTTACGATAAGGCATGGCCGTGGAAGGGCCTGGAGCGGCCAGAAGCCCCCGCTTTCATTCCCAAGCTCTGTGCAGCTGCAGCACCAGGCCCGGCCTGCACCTCTGACCACGGCCGTGTCCCTTGCTGTGATGTCTCTGCGGCCCCACTGTGAAATTGGGGGCTTCTGGAATTAATATTTGTGGGGTGTTTGGATGTCATAGTCGACCAGTTTTTTCTGATGATTTGTATTACAATTTCCTGCCACTGCCAATTTTCACTCTCCAAGAACTAATTTGTGCAGGAGCTAAAAGCCATTGAGTCCCTGGGATTTTTGCATCATTCACACCTTCGTTCAAAGCTGATAGGATGATTTGCAGCTTCACAACATTCCTGAGACTTTCAGCTACCTACGGCATGTGCGTATGTACACAGCCCAGGGAGCACGTGCTTTCTTCTCCCTGTCTCTAGATATGTTTGTCTTATCCCAGCTTGTCACCCTGGAAGAGGCTGACATTCCTACCTGAAGGAGGACATCAGGACAGCATCCAGCCTGGAGTGTATTGATTCTAGTGCCTAATACTTCCCTAGTTCAATCAGTGAAAACACTCACTCAGTTTCCCAAGCCCTAAAAAATGTAAGTGAAATCTCCAAGCAAAATGAAAGAATTGCATGGGAAAGCAGAGTCCATGCAGCTCCACCACCACCCACTGCTCCATGATGGGAGCCACTTCCTTCTGCTGCCAGTGCCCACAGAAGGAGCCCAGAGAGCTTGGAACTGGGGAACAGAGCCAGAGGTGACGAACCCACGGCTGCCAAGCACTGACCTCTGAGGGCTCCCTCCAGGGTGCTTTTGTTTTCTTAGAAGAGAAGGGAATCGGTATTGTGTGCATCACCAAAAGGTATTCCCTGGGACAAAAGGCAGCAGAGCCGAGACACGGTCGCTTTCGGATTTCAGCCAGTGATGGCAGTGGTGAGCCGTCTGGAGTGGCCACTGCTGTCACACTGGCTCCAGCAGGGAGGCGTGACCCGGGCCTCCTGCTCCACGAAGCAGGCAGGACCCCCACCCTGGGGAGCAGCTGCAGCTGCCCAGACCTCAGCTGTAGACCCAGGCATCCCTGCACTCTTGGGGACCCAGGAAGAAGATCCTCACCTTGTGGGAAAGGCCCTCTCTGGTTTCTCTCTGCTGTTGACACCCATTCTGATCTTGGAGCAAAGTGAGGGCCAAGCCTGAGTGCTGTCACAGCCCAGCAGATGTGGGCACACTCAGGGCAGTGCTCACACCAGCCCCCTGCCACCTCAGCCCGCTCTGGACTTTGGGTGCCGACAAGCATGGGAGGGAAGCCAAGAGAGGGCTGAGGCAGCCTGGCGCTGGCCTGCAAGTGCCAACAGCCTGGGTGCCATGAATGGCAGCAGGAGGCAGAGATTCCTGAGTGGAAGGGGACGGGTCCCCCGCGAGGCCCCACCTTCAGGCCAGGGAGGGCCTGAAGGCTGGGGGCTGGGCTGCAAGTCCTACAGATCAGAGTGGGAACTTGTGGTGCCTTTTCTGGGCCCGCCCATGGCCACCCATGGACCAATCAGCATGCACTTCCTCCCCTCTGAGGCCCATAAATGCCCCAGGCTCAGCCAGAGCTGGACCAACATGGGGATGACCAGCTGCAGAGAAGAGCTACCCTCTCCAGGGCCTCCTCTCTGCTGAGGGCCATAGAGACAATGCGACGACTGGCCTGCAGAAAGGAGCCACCCACTCCAGAGCCTCCTCTTGGCTAGGAGCTGAACACTCATGGGGACACCCTGGAGCAGAAAGGAGCTGCCCCCTGTGGGAGACTGAGCTGTTCTATTGCTCAGTAAAGTCCTCTTCATCTTGCTCACCCTCCACTTGTCTGTGTACCTCATTCTTCCTGGTCACAGAACAGGAACTCAGGACGTGTCAGATGCTGGGGCTACATAAGCTGTAACACGAAGGCTACATGAGACATGCCCCTTGCTCACCATGGTGCGGGTGAAGAGAAGGAGAGAACAGCTGCAGCCCTTCAGGGAGCCCAGACCTGGCAGCTCCCTGAGCCAGGCCTGTGACTCCATCTTTGGGGCCCTGCAGTTCCTGGCATGTCCATGTCCCTCAGTGTTAGCTGTGGAAGCTGCCTGCGGTGTGTCTGGTCCAGCCACAGCCTCGCAGAGAGCCAGCGCCTGTGCTGGCCCCTGGAGCTGCCCGCCCTGGTGCAGCAGCCAGCGTGCCTGTGTGCAGTGGCTGGACCCCACGCCCCTCATATATCCCTCGCTGCCCCATGCCTGACTCACCTCAATCACCCTTGGCAGGCGTGGTACCCAGGCTGGAAGGGTGAGCCGAACACAGCCTGCCAGGCCCAGCCTGAGCAAAACTCAGGCAAAGGTGCCACCAGCCACAGAGATTTCTGGCCAGAAAAACAACACCCCAAAGATCCCATAACACTGGCACCTTGCAGAGAAAAGGAAGTGGCCGCACACCTGGGAGGTGGGAGGAGCAGGAGGGGCTCCTGCAGCTTCCCCTCATCTGCAAGCTCCAATGGTCGAAGTCCTAAAAACAGGGCAAAGAGGAGGGTGGTGGCAGTAAGCAGGATGATGGGGGTTACCCCAGAACCAAAGCCAGGACAGCTCGTGTATCACACATGTCACAAATGCCGAGCGCCCTTGCCCCTCTGCACCTGGCTTCAGCAGCCGACAGGTTACTCAGCCTGTTCAAGCAGGTTTTTATGTCAATCTCCACAGGTACCTGTCTCCTCGATTTCCTCTTTATCTGCATTTTATTTGTCTCTTACTCTCCTTTTAAAACTGAATTCCAGTAATCTTGGGGACTTAACTGTTTGTTGTCTATGAAACTTTATATTTTGGAAGGTGGCTGATTGCTGAACATTCATATTTCTGCTTATCTTCTGTGTGTTGCCAAGTGTGTCTGTTATTTAAAGGCCAGTGTGGTATAAAATTCTGTGGAGGAAACCCTGACCTGAGTGTGTGAACTCCACATGGGGGAAGACACCAGGATACCTCCATTCTGCTGAGTGGGAGCTTTGCCAGTTCCCCACATGCCACTCGTCTGCCTCTCACGTGGAGGATCACAAATGGAGGGGAGAGGGGGAACAGGAGCCTTGGAAAGCACGTGCAGGACGGTATCAGTGGAGTCCTGGGAGAGGGCGTGGTGGGGCCTGGAGGCCTGGTGGGGGTCCCACATTCCTGGACAGCTGGGGAGGCTGGTCAGGGGTCCCATGCTGCTGAACAGGTGGGGAGGCTGGTCAGGGGTCCCATACTGCTGGGCAGGTGGGGAGGATGCTCAGGGGTCCCATGCTGCTGGACAGGTCAGGAGACTGGTCGGGGGTCCCATGGTGCTGGACAGGTGGGGAGGCTGGTCAGGGGTCCCATGCTGCTGGGCAGGTGGGGAGGCTGGTCGGGGGGTCCCATGCTGCTGGACAGGTGGGGAGGCTGGTCTGGGGGTCCCATGCTGCTGGACAGGTAGGGAGGCTGGTTGGGGGTCCCATGCTGCTGGACAGGTGGGGAGGCTGGTTGGGGTTCCATGCTGCTGGACAGGTTGGGAGGCTGGTCAGGGGGTCCCATGCTGCTGGACAGGTGGGGAGGCTGGTTGGGGTTCCATGCTGCTGGACAGGTGGGGAGGCTGGTCAGGGGGTCCCATGCTGCTGGACAGGTGGGGAGGCTGGTTGGGGGTCTCATACTGCTGGACAGGTGGGGAGGCTGGTTGGGGGTCCCACGCTGCTGGACAGGTTTGGAGGCTGGTTGGGGTCTCATGCTGCTGGACAGGTGGGGAGGCTGGTTGGGCATTCCATGCTGCTGGACAGGTGGGGAGGCTGGTTGGGGGTCCCATGCTGCTGGACAGGTGGGGAGGCTGGTTGGGCATTCCATGCTGCTGGACAGGTGGGGAGGCTGGTTGGGGGTCTCATGCTGCTGGACAGGTGGGGAGGCTGGTCGGGGGTCTCATGCTGCTGGACAGGTCGGGAGGCTGGTCGGGGGTCCCATGCTGCTGGGCAGGTGGGGAGGCTGGTTGGGGGTCTCATGCTGCTGGGTGGTGGGCCCTGGAAGCCAGGTGGGAGTCCCACATTGCTGGACAGGTGGACTCTGAAGGCTGGGCAGGGGTCCCATGCTGCTGAGTGGGCCAACGTTTCTCTGACCCCTGTGCTGTGTCCTTGCAGATGACCACTCCCGGGTCCTACTGAAGGCGGAGAACAGCCACAGCCACTCGGACTACATCAACGCCAGCCCCATCGTAAGTGCATCGCCGCACAGGGCTCCGGGCTCTCCCTCGGGGGCACGGACGCGGCCAATCACACAGGAAGGTTCTCGGGGAAATCGAGTCCCCACCTGGCTCAGGGTCTCTGCAGTGGATGGCCCGCTCTGCCCACTGGGCTCCGGCCACTCCCCGCTCTGCCCACTGGGCTCCGGCCACTCTCCCACTCCTTCACCCGCGGGGCTGTCTGTGAGCAGTGTGGGTCCCGGCTCGCGCTGGCCGGTGGGTCCCATGACTTGTAGAACACCCAGCGATGATGACTGGCAGTTTCCTGACTGGAAGCTGTGGCTTTCGGGGAGATCCATGGTGGATGCTCTTCGTCTTCCCTGGAGCTCCACGTTCCCTGTATATTCACAGGCATGGCACACCAGGCCCCATCCACCCTTTTTGAAACAATCAGTGGCATGGAGGCAGGTCCCGAATTGCAGTTTTGTTTTCTTAAAGTTTTTCCAGCGAGTGGGACTCTGTTTCTTAAGAAGGGGACCGTTTGCTGGCTGTTCCTCCCCCTGGGATGGACGCTGGCACAGTGGGGATCCGACTGTCCTCTGCTTCTGGGGATGGATGTGGCAGCTTCTCCTGCACCATGAGGTGTGAGTCCCTGTGGTCTGTGGCCCCTCACTTCCCAGGGGGCTCCTCTCAGCCCACGCCTGGCATGGCTATCACCCTTTTCAACTCTGGGCATCCCCCCTCCCTGTTGTGACCCATGGGGGGCACAGGGCTGAATGGCGAGGCTTGCAGCCCTCCCGGGGTGAGAAGAGGAGGGAGAGAAATGAGCGTGGAGAGGGCTAAAGCCACATGCTGGGGACGCTTGGACTGGCTGTTCAGATGAGCAGTAACAGGCAGGTGGCGGGGGTGGAATGGGACACTGTCCAGGCCGGGGGCTTTAGAGACGTGGCAAGTGGCATTTAAACCGGTGGTGGAGAGGCCAGGGCTCTGTGCGGATCTATGGCCGATGCTGCTTGTTGTGTTTCCCCCTTTAAACAGCTCTTCTGACTTCTGGTCTTCAGGGAAGCATGAGGACATCTCACTAAAATTCCAAATTTGCCGTTAAACATGGTGCCTGCAGGATGCAAGGCTGTTCTAGGGCTGGGGGAGACGGGGCAGGTGAGCGAGGCACAAATCACACCCTGTGGTGTCCGACGTGTCTTTACTCGTCGTTCATAGGGAGCTTTGGATGAAAGTATTGGCCGCGGCCACAGATGGCGGACGGCACCCAGCGCTCAGCTCTGGCCATCTCCGCACAGCTGGGGGCAAAGCTGGGAAGACGCTCAGATACCTGAGCCAGCCCCATTTCCCAGCACCTCGCAGCCCACACATGAGCAGATTCAGCTTTGAAAGAGTGGATTCCAAGTGAAGAGCTGGTCTAGTGTACTCGGTCTATACCGCCTGAGCCCAGGCTTCAGTTTATATGTTCATTCTTCAGAAGGAATCACTTCCTTATTTCCAGCAGAGGTCGACTCCCAAGTTTGGTTCAGTCTGAGTTTCAAAGATCCTCATTCATGTCCTTAATAAGACGTGATGCATGTAGCATTTTTCTGTCATCAATTCTAATTCAAAAACATCAAACCCAAGCCTCGCGGATGTGCCAGCCTCTCACTGATGCACAGAGCATGAGTCCTGATAAAGCAGGGTGTGCGTCGTGCCTGGATTCCGTTCCCGTGCTGCGTGTGGCAGAGCTGACGACACAGACTGTTGGAAGGAAAAGAAGAGTCCTGTTGAGGCCCCCTTTCCCCGAGATGAACCATTTGATGGGGCCAGAATGAGGAATAAAGCCATGATTCACAAGTCTAAAGAGGAGAGTTGAGCAGTGCGGCTGTGCCCAGCTCTCCAACACTTGATGGGTTCCAACTTGCAGCTGTCTGGGCTATTCCAGGCCACGGCCAAGCCACGGCCAGGCCACGGCCAGGCCACGGCCAAGCCACGGCGTGGGCAGCAGCGCCCAGTGCAGCAACTGAGTTGAGCTGGAACCAGTGGACGGCTTTCATGCTCATGTGGGAACCAGAGGGCGCATGTGTTTGGGGAATGAATTCCTGCACATTCACGCAATTCCCTTTCCAGGCCTTACTGGGCAGGAACTTGGGTCAGAAGGCGAGGCCGGGCGGGAGAAGTCATTTTATGGTACGTTTTACATCTTTCCTGTATTTCATGCCACAATTCTTTTTTTTTTTTTTTTTCGAAATTTGGGTTGTAAGAATGAAGCAGAAGAAATTGATGGTGCCTCCTCTTTATGAAATAGCTGAAGGTACAATGGTAATGACCTTCCCAGCAGCAGCTGAGTGAAAGGCTGACAATTACAGGAAGGGGAGGCCCTGTCTGCACAGGATAAAACCATGATAATTGCATCTGTCATATTTGTACTTAGTCCTCATTAAATTTCAGGGAAGGCATCCAGCGGTAAATAATGTGCAATCTTCGCTTTTAAATCAGAGATCATGAAAGTCAATGGGAGTTCTGTTGTCCCTCGGAGGGTGTCTGAGAGAGAAACCCATGAGCTACATTTAAAACAGCCTGGTTATTACTGAGGATACCGAGCTGAGGAATGGTATTCAGGCAGCAGCCCACTCAAACAGCATGCAGCTTTATCACCACGACAGCTCTGGAACGCCAGATGACACCTAAAACCAGCTGAATTCTTCATTTCACTGTCTATTAAGAGAGAAAAAAACATCATTTAGAGTTTCAGTTCAGAATGCATGTAACTGCGGAGGGACAGAGTGGCTTTTCAGAAAAGGAAGAGAGGTCGGATGTCCTGAGTATCATGAGAAATTGGCCAAACACGGGACCCACTTCAGTTATTCACAGTCAAACTTCTGTGTATAATAATGGCTTATAGTCAGTGTTCTACTTCAGTAAATCTCAGCTCCTGAGAAAACAGTATGAAAATACTTCAAGTTCAAAAGTCAGTCTCCTGGCCGGGTGCAGTGGCTCACGCCTGTAATCCCAGCACTTTGGGAGGCGGAGGTGGGCAGACCGTTTGAAGGTCAGGAGTTTGAGAACAGCCTGGCCAACATGGTGAAACCCTGTCTCTGCTAAAAACACAAAAACTAGCCAGGTGGGGTGATGTGCACCTGTGGTCCCAGCTACTCTGGAGGCTGAGGCAGGAGAATCATTTGAACCCGGGAAGGAGAGGTTGCGGTAGCTGAGATCGCACCACTGCACTTCAGCCTGGACAAAAGAATGAGACCCTGTCTCAACGCAAAGCAAAGCAAAACAAACAAAAAACTCGATCTTCCATTGATTCCCGAAGCTCCAATTTCCCGACAAATTCCCATATTAAGACTTAGTATGTGAAAAGGGACTTGGCAGTTCCAATCAGATGTTGGTTTGTTTTCAAGGAAGCATTCTATGAAATTTGCTTTAAATGTTAGGAAAGGCAGCTGGAGAGGCGGGCAGGTAGAAATACCTACAGCTGTGGGTACTTCCTCTTTGTGCAAGATTTCAGAATAAAGACGCAACCCCCATGCCCTTTCGCAAAGCTGGCCAGATCCTCCTGAGACCTTTGGGTCACACCCCTCAGAGGCCAGGGCTGCTCTGGGAGCAGAAACCCGCTCTCCTTTACCCGCCCTGCGGTGGGTGGCCTCCGCCATCGCTGAGGCTGCTGGCAGTGCAGAAACCAGTCCAACGGTCCTGACGTGCTGAGGGCCTCATTTTTAACATGAGCTTTGTTTGGAATGTTGGGGAAATTATGGCTAAGTTTTTCATGCAGATTACAGCTTCTAAAGATACTTGCTTGGTAATTCTCCTCCAATAGCATAAGGGGCACCACGAGGCCATCTTTACACAGGTATCAGAGATGCAGAGGGCCACACCCCACGCGTCTCCTGGTTCATGTGACATCTTCCTAAGAATCAGTCAACCAGGGGATAATACAATCAACACAGACAAATGGGTTTCATTTTTATTTTTAAAAAGTATGTCAAGTGCAGTGGCTCACACCTGTAATCCCAACACTTTGGGAGGCCGAGGCAGGCAGATCACCCGAGGTCAGGAGTTCGAGACCAGCCTGGCCAACATGGTAAAACCGTGTCTCTACTAAAAATACAAAAATTAGCCAGGTGTGGTGGTGCTCACCTGCAAGCCCAGCCACTTGGGAGGCTGAGGCAGGAGAATGAACCCGGGAGGCAGAGGTTGCAGTGAGCTGAGATCACACCGTTGCACTCCAGCCCGGGTGACAGAGTGAGACTCTGTCTCAAAAAAAAAAGTTAAAACAGAATTATACTGTTCATTGTACTTGCCTTCTGGCCATCAGTTTTTCATGAAGTCACTTGGAGAGAGTCACACTGGATTCTCTGCGGTACTGGGCTCTCTGGGCGGGTGTTGCTGCGGAAGGCCCCGTCTGGGGAGAAAGCGCTGGGGAACGCCTGCATAGCATCATTCAGACGCTCGGGGCCGCACGCTGCTGGAGGGCGCGGCAGCTCTGTGCCGAGGAAGCAGCACCCTTGGTTCACTGAGGACGGCGTGAATGCATGTTCACGGGCCGCAGGCCACCCAACAGCTTGGCGTTCACCTGATAAATTGACAGATTTTCACTGACAGCTTCAGGATGACCACCAACAGTCGGACACAAACATTTGCACAGATGAGTCTGCATACGCACGTGCACTGCAATCCAGAGCTAAAGGACACTTAGAAGCTGCATCACCCAAGCTCCTCACTCCCTGACCGCACCCACCTACAGCTAGTGAGACAGGCCCAGAGACAGTAACAGACCATTTCCACAGTCAGGCGGTCTGTGTCAAGAATGGAACGCTCCTACAGATAAAAAGTACATCACAGTGAAGTGGAAGGTAACCAGTAGAAGGCGAAGATGAGGAATGAAGATGGGAGGAAGCCGGAGTAGGTGCTGTGTGGCTCTCTGGGCGGGGAAGATGGCGGGACACACACCGCCATGTCACATTGTCAGGCAGATGCCCTTGCTGGAAAAAGCAGTGTTGGTAGAAGCTCACTTGATTTCCTCCAAAGACACTTTTCCTGCCTGAAAAGCTTAAATGGAATAAAATCTCTGTTTGGTTAGTTAAGTATTTGCTTGACTTTTCCTCGAAGGCTGTGTGAAGCCACGAGAGGCCACCTGTGGCCTTGGTGGCTGCTGCTTGTGCAGAACGCTTCCGCCCAGAATTATCTTCTGTTCAACAGAATGTGCCTGGAATGAAATGATTGCGTCCTGAATTATTCTTAAACTGATGACTCGTGTCATTACGTGGATCATCATGCTGTTCCTCCCATCCCAGTGGCCCCCACAGGATGGCAGGCGGGCGAGAGGGAGGTGAGGCCGGTCCCCACTCAGTCTGCACAGCCCGTACTTCCTGTTCAGCCACCCCTCCCAGCACCCTGGCTGTATTTGCTCCTGTCCTGGGCGTGGGGGCAGGTGATGGGTGTGTGGACTTTTGGACACCTCAGCAATTCAGACCTAACGCAACCGTCACCTTAGCTACTCTCCTGCAATCCTGCCCAGAATTTTACTTTCAATCACCTAGTTCTCATTTTGAAAGCAACTAAGTGTGCTAGTTTGAACATGCTTATAATTTTTAAATGTGTTGCTTTAGAAATTGCTCTGGGGGGAAAAAAAAGGCACATTTAAGAAGCAGGTGGGGTTTTCCTTTTTGTGCATTACTATTTGTAGGGAAGGCACAGGGGTCTCTGTAAATAGCTGTCATCCCCAACAAATGCATATTTCAAAAAATCAAAACTCCTCATTCTTGCTAAGCGTTTTTCTACTGAAACATTCTAATTGGGGCTTTCAGTGACAGTAACATGATTTTACCTGTATTGCGTGTATTGTGGCGAATTTCAAAACAAGGTCCGGTTTTAATTACGAATCACTAAATCAGATGCACAGAAAGCTTTTCTCCCTGCCTGCCCCCAGCCCCCGGCTAGCGTCACCATGTTGTTTTGTGAGAATAACTTACATCTGTTCCTTTATGCGCACCCCTCTTTTATGGGAACATAATTATAAGGTGCATTCGGTGCCTTCTTTTGTGCTGACAGCCGTCATCTCTGAGGCTGGTAGCGGCTGCACATGGCCGCTCTGGGTCGCTGTGAAAGAAAACGTGCCTCACGTCAGCTTCCCAAATGCAGCAGCACTTAAGGTGACACTGGGGCCACCACGGATGTCCTCGTGTGTTGGCTTAAAATCACATAGGCTTAAAACTTGCTCGCTTTTCACTATGTTGAGAAATGAATTCTTAATAATTACCTTCAAATCCAGAGCATTGTAAATCTCAAATCAAACCCTGATAGCAAGAGTAAGTTCTAGTCCTAGACACAAAAGAAGAAGGGACTGTGTGTGTCAGTGAACACTCAGCTGCCTCCCCGAGGTGAGAGGACTCCCCCCGCACCGCCTCCGGCTCTCCAGGGTGCGGTCTCTGCAGGTGCTCCTGGGAGGTGTGGGGAGGAGCTGCTGAGTGCCTGGGGATGACAGTGGTGACCTGGTGTCTTCACGTCCTTTGCAGCGTGGCCTGGGCGTGGCCTCTGGGAGATGAACCTCCTCCCTCTGACACCCTCAGCCACGTGCTCAAATCCCGCTTGCCTCTCGAGGTTTTGTCCTCATGTTCTTTTTTTCCTTTTTTTTTTCTGTGCTTAATCTTGGAAATAAATGTAATAATTATGGTCTTCTAAGCCAAACTTCTCCCGTTGGAGCTAGCAGCATGCGTTCGGACAAGCTGGGGAGCCAGAGAGCCCGCACCTGCGCTGTTTCCGATCCCCGCCTGCTGGGGAAACACAACAGGAAGCTGAGCCCGGGAGGGGCTCCCCCACAGACCCAGGCCCAGGCCCAGCTGACCAGCTCTGCCCGTGCCCCCTTCCCAGGATACACAAAAACAAGCCCCTGGCACGCGCGTTAACTCCAGCAGGGAAGCTGCAGGCAGTGCTGCCTCGTTCTCCCAGGACGCTGGCGCGTTTGTCCGTGCAGCCTGGAGCAACCGTGTTCACGCTCTCCACCGAGAGCCTGGGCTCCGTCTCACCCCAGCCAGCCCTGTGGCTCCAGCAAGAGGCTCGTTCTCCTGTTCGCATGGGTGGGCTTGGAGGGTGTCCACCCCGGCTCCGTGGCCAAGAAGCTCACCCGTGTCGTGGGGCTGCACCTGCTGAGCAGGCTAACGACGGCTGCCTGGTCTCCTTGGGCTGGTGGTCTTCACTTCTGTTGATGCTGCCCTTAGAATCTCAACCTCGGGTGTAAGGAGAGCACTTCAAACACAGTGGCCCAGGTTCGAGGCTCAGGACGGCTGGGTCCCCACCTGTGCCAGGTGCTCATTGGAATCAGTGAAGGGCAAGCGGTATGTTGCCACCCTTCCCTCCTCCTGAGCCTGGGCTCTGTCTCTGGGCTTCCTGCCCCCCACCTAACCCCTACCGCCCTGCTCTTGTCTCCACAGATGGATCATGACCCGAGGAACCCCGTGTACATCGCCACCCAGGGACCACTGCCCGCCACCGTGGCCGACTTTTGGCAGGTAAACATTTTTAAATTAAAATCTCTCTTTCTGAAAAGAAGATCTCGATAAATTGGTCATGAATTGCATCTTGAATTTGATAAAGCCAATCAAACTCACAAACACTCATCAAATCTTGCTTATATCAGAATTTGAGTCCGATCATATCTCTTATTGCCAATCTTCCGTTTTCCAAAACTTGAGTATGAAAAAATTCCCTTTGAGAGATTTAATGCTTTCAAGAGCATTACTTTGAAGTCACTTTACTTTGCATTTCATAAAATAGCAAGGATGAAATTAGTGTTTACGTTATTACACGCTATTGAAAGTGCCTGTCGTCCGTGGCGCTACTCTCACGACGGTCACCGCGGGCGCTCCCGTGTGGTTTATCATCCTCCCCTGGAGTCCCCGTAGTGCATCTAAAGGCCAGGCACTGCTTCTCTATGTGGCAAAAGCCCAGGTCACACACATGGCGGCACAGATGTGGGGCTCACGTGGACATCAGCAAATAGAGCAACACGCAGAAGGCAGGTGGAGTCTTTCCCCCGTCGCCAGCCACGTGAGAAAGCTGAATAGGAATGGGCTCTGGAATGTGGCCGCCCCCGGGTCCCTCCCTCACCAGCCACGTGACAAAGCTGAACACGAATGGGCTCTGAAACGTGGCCGGGAGTTGCCACGGGCGCGCAGGTGTGTCTTCAGCAACAGCAACAGGCGCCAGCCGCGTGTCGGGCACACAAGCCATCCCCGAGCCTAGCAGAGAAGACTCCTAAGGAGAGTTGAGCTGGGGACAAAGGTGGGATGTGATGCGTCACCCACGAGGCGGAATCCAGGCAGGGAGGTGCCTGTCACAGCAACGCCGGGACCAGGCCACAGCCTCCTGGCAACCCACAGCACAGGCACCCGGGCGGCACCAAGGTGACACGTTTCCTGACGTAGCCACTCATCGGAGTCAGCAGATTCACTTCTGCTCCAGGCGCTTCCGATTCCCTTTACTTCCCTTTCCCAGCTTTCTCGTCAGCCTCGCATACTCCGACTACAGGAAGGAGAGCCGCCTCCCTCCGCTCTCGAGAACAGTCTCTGCAAAGTCAGGAACAGACCGGGGTTTTCAGGGGCCTCTGAGCGCCCTTGTATTGTGAGCATTTGAATCCTTGGGTGCCATCGTCCCATTTTATGGGCAAGGCACGTGGGTATTGGAGAGATGGCATCACTTGCCCAAGACAGCTCGGATGAAGCCAGGATTAGAAACACGCTGTATGACCTCCTGCTCTGTCTGTCTGTGTCTTCACGCCATTGAAGAGAAAACAAAACTAACTGCATCTCTGTGTGACGCTGTTGAAGCTTGTAATCCTGGCATGGCACAGCAAACCTGTGGTGCTGGGATGGTTTTGGGGGCTCTTGGTCCTAGCACCCTGGGGCACTTGGGTCCCTCCTCATCATAGCTGGGGACTCGCTCAGCCCGGTGAAACATGCCTATCCCAGGGAAGACAGCACCCTGGGGTGATCGTTTCAGGACAGTTTCGTGGTAGGAAGCTCTTCCTTGCCTGGCGCACACCTGCCTTCCAGAATCGTGGACCCATCCGTCCCAGCGCTGCCAGTACAACGGAGCCCCAGGGCCCACCCAGGGATGCCCCCTGCTGCACACGCTCACCCGGGCTTCCCAGTGAAAGGGACGGAGTGCTCAGAATTGGAGGGTGGGCAGGGAATACCCACGGAGTCCCAAGGCCACTGAGTCTTCATCCACCTCGACCGGCTACCCAAAACGTGCTTATGTCTGTGTGGCATGGGGTGCCCCCCGGTATGTGTTCTTTCATCTTATTCAAAGTTAAGGTTCTCTCTGCCCTCGACAGCTTAGCAGAACACAGGCAGAGGAACGAACACCGATCTTTGAAACCTCCCACGGAAGGCAGAACTTTGTTAAATCCACAGTAACGTGCATTTTTAAGGACAAAGCTGGATTTGAAACATGCAGTTGGTGGTGACGAAGTCAACAGGCTGAGTGTGAGTGAGCGTCTCCTCCCGAAACTTCCGTCTGGACCTTTCCCCGATGCCGACCAAGGATCTGGACACAGACCAAAGGTTATGGTCCCAAAGCCCCTTCCTTTTATCTCTGGCTGTTGAGTGCTGGTCTGAGGCTCCTCCTTGGGGCAGGTCCACAGGTGTAAGCATGAGAGTGAACGTGGAGTTAAGTGAGAAAGGCCATGATGGGAAAGACAGCCGTGTCTGCCCCAGGCCCCTGCGCTCCGGGGGGGGCAGAAGCATCCCCCTCATCTCCGATCCCTGTCATGCAGCCTTTCCCCACCATGGATCTGTGTCAGGGTCCAAATTTCCCTCCTCTTGGAAGGACTTGGAGCTCGTCCTGGCCTGTGTGACCTCACCGTAACTTGACCACACCTGCAAAGACCCTATTTCCACATAAGACACGTTCCTGGGTTCCAGGTGGACACAGATTTGGGGGTGCATTATTCTACCTGGTACAATGGCAAACAAGAAAGAAGACCCTTTCCAAGCAGCTCATTGGCACCCACATGACCTGATGATGGAATCCACTCCAAGGCAGGAGTGCATTCAGAGGTCACTGAGAGGCTGGGAGGCAGAGCAGGAGAAGCAGAGGAGCCGGAGAGCCCCAAGGTCTTCAGCAAGAAATGCTGCCTGGGGATCCATGGGTCCAGAAAGGAGGAGGCCGGAAGAGGAGCTCAGGGCATGGAGGCCACTCCACATGCACCAGCCTCTTCCCCAGTGTTGAGAGTTACTAACCACCCTAAGTAAATCTCAACACCCCAGCACAGCACCACAAGGCCCCATCAGCCCTCCCCGCACCTCTCCCTCCCGGGGGCCTCCCGGCACCTCCTCACACCTCTCCCTCCTGCAAGGCCCACAGAGCAAAGCCCAGAATGTTTAGGGAAATCCCCGAGGGCCGCCGCTCACCGCACACACAGCACTTCCCTGCACTAAACCGGCTCTATACGTACACTGGATGCATTTCAAGAATTTGATTTCCAAAACTTTGACTTACATCAAGAAATTCCTAAAAACAAATTCATTACCTAAAGGAAGATGTACCTCAAATTAATCCCTTGCCTTCGAGTGCCCCCCAAACCATTCAGCTGAATTCCTGGTCCTTACACCATCTCGGCGGGGTCTGTGGAAGTCTGAGTTACAGTTCAGAAATCAGTGTTACTAGTGAGTAGGAAACTGGACTAGAGATAAAGCATACCTTAAGGAAAGAAGACCCATTTTGCGGTGAGGGTGTCATTTTGTCATATAAATACTTTCTATAAGTGTGGAATAATTTTAAAGGAAGAATGGAAAGAAATAAGCGTGGGACGATCGTGTGCTACATTGTTTGAAGTCGGATCAAGATGTTAGAAACGTTTCCACTCTCCTCTCTGCTGGTCATTCTGGGGTCGTGTCTGGAATATGGTGTTCATCGTGGGATCATAAATTCGAAAAGGGCGCTAACATTCAAAACACAAAAGAAAAATAAACCAGAGAGTTTGGTGGAAACAGCCAGCAGGGTGAGAGTTTTGAAAATCACCGCAGGAAATACCAGAAATGCAGAAGAGAACCGGATTGGGGTAAGAGGTAGGAAAAGCCGTCCTCTGCACGGAGCGCCACCCACAAGCTCCGTCTTCCATCCACGCGCCACTGTCAGCCCAGACGTCACGCGAGAACTTGGCCTCAGCTGGTGTCTGGGCTGCGTGGCGCATAGCACTTTTCCTAAACAATCCTAAGACTATTCTTTACATCTCAAGGAGGGTTCATCATATTTTAATAAATTTAAAATTGGGAACACGGGTCTGGCTTTGTGAGATTTTCCTATTTTGTTCAATGCTTCTAAATAAGGAGCCTAATGCCTCGTACCCAGCCTTTGACACCCCAAGGCACTGAGTTCTGGTTGCTGTCCACACGCTGCCTGGGGAGGCTGAATATCCAGAAAGAAGGCGAGAGGAGAAGGGAGACGCCCCTTGTCCACTCCTCGGTGCCCGCGGCTCTGGGTACTGTCAGAGAGCCTTTCTCTAGGTCTGTTTTAATCTGCAAAGATGCCTCCCACCTGTCAAATGGAGCCACCTTGAGTGAAAGACACACACACACCCGTGCGGAGGGGACATCCAAGTCCAGGCTGGCGTCAGGAAAGGGGGCTGTAAAGAAAGGAAGCCACATTTCTTGAGCTCCTCAGTACCAGACCCAGAGCAGGCACTCTCCATATGGGATCTCATTTGGCCGAGCCGCTGACCCTGCCATGAGGCCATCACAAGCCCCTCATTCCACCTACGTGTGGTCCTGGGGGCATCAGATGCATAGAGGCAGAAAGTAGAAGGACGGTGGCCAGGGGCTCAGGGAGGGGACTGTGGGCTTGGTGGGGTCACGGTTTCTATCTGGGAGGATGAAAGTGCTCTGAAGAGCGTGGTAAAGGTGACATTCCACAGCAGTGGGAGGCCCTTATTGCCACTGCACTCTACACTCACAAATGGTAAATTCTATGTGATGGATATTTTACTACAATTCACAGAGAGATATATAGAGCGAGCCCAGTTCTACCCAGGATGAAGCTGTGGCCCAGAGAGCCATAAGGACCCAGCCAGGTCCACACGGCTGGGGGTGCAGAGCCCATTCTTGACCCAGATACAGGGAACACCAGGGTGTCTCTCCACCACATACACTCCGTGCCAATGAAGAAGGCACCGTGATGGGGCAGGGGTCATTTGTGAACACGTCTCCATAAACAGAAAAGAGAGAAGGATCCGGCTGTGGTGACGTCGGCATTTCCCGAGCAGGCATCGTTTACAAAAATACACTTGTGCTTAGTCTCAAGGCACAGAATAGGTGAAAGTCGGACTCCTCAGACACTGGAGATAAAGTGACGCTTTCTCCAGGTCCTGGGACTTCCCCATGGGGAAGTGAGGTCTGCTGCTTCTCAGGGACAGGGCACCACAGCGTCCCCAGGCCAGCCATGTCCTGGGTGCACAGAATGCCGTTACAGAGAAGCCCCTGCAGGCAGGACTGCAGCTGGAGGGTCAGGACTGCTGGGGAGCCAGGGGAAGGGTACAGGCAATAACCACCTGCCTGCAGCCCGCACCTGCTGTGTCACCTTCCACCACACCCTGTGCCACGTGGCTCGAGTCAACCGAAGCAAGTCGGCCACCCGCCATCACTCCTTGCCTACTTTTAGAAAGAGCTGCAGAATTATGTGCTCTTCTTCCAGAGGTAGCCTCCGTGTGTCACCTCCAAGCACTGGCTGTGCCCGGGAGGTAGAAACAACAGTTGGTTCTAAGCCAGAAATGTAGGCAGCGTGGCCTGTCAAGATCAGGTGCAGAGTGGGTGGCTGCAGACGTGACGTGGAAGGTCAGGGCCCTGGAGCCCTGGCGCTGGGGCAGCCTCCGTGGGAACTGGTTCCCACCTGGGAGGCTCAGCCGAGCGGAAGACTCGAGTGTCTCGCCTTGCCTCACCTGTCTGACCAACAAGCTGCCTTCCCCGGGGAGAGTGCAAAGCACTCGCTGAAGTCAGCAGGTGTCCCACTGGCGTCAGATCTGTGTGACTCTTACTACCCATCAACATTTTACCAAGAAAAAGGTGCACTCAGTTTCTAGTTTCTGCTTTCTAAAGTACTCTGTGATGAAGCCTCAGCTGGGGGGTACGTTTTCTCATTTCCAAATAGATAGGCTTGATGTAAATACAGCTTTTATTATTTGGCATCTATAGATCATAGTTCTTACGATGGTTTAAAAAACCTGAACTAGGAACTGTGGAAGACCCAAAGAATTTAAAGGTGCTTCTTTCCAAACTGCTTGCCAGCCACTGGCGGCAAGGCCAAAACACAGAAGAATGAGAGTTGAGAGCTGACTGGCACCATGCCGGGGTGCCCACCACAGGCACCAGTGGCTCATCTGCCAGCCTGTCTACCTGCCTGTCTGCCTGCCTATCTGCCTGTCTTGTCTGCCTGTCTGCCTGCCTGTCTTGTCTGCCTGTCTGCCTGTCTTGTCTGCCTGCCTGTCTGCCTGCCTGTCTGTCTACCTGCCTATCTGTCTGCCTACCTGTCTGCCTGTCCTGTCTGCCTGCTTGCCTATCTGCCTGTCTTGTTTGTCTGCCTGGTTGTCTGCCTGCCTGTCCTGTCTGCCTGTCTTATCTGCCTGTCTTGTCTGTCTTGTCTGTCTGCCTGTCTTGTCTGTCTTGTCTGCCTGTCTTGTCTGCCTGTCTGCCTGTCTTGTCTGCCTGCTTGCCTGTCTGCCTGTCCTGTCTGCCTGTCTTGTCTGCCTGTCTTGTCTGTCTTGTCTGTCTGCCTGTCTTGTCTGTCTTGTCTGCCTGTCTTGTCTGCCTGCTTGCCTGTCTGCCTGTCTTGTCTGTCTTGTCTGCCTGTCTTGTCTGCCTGCTTGCCTGTCTGCCTGTCTTGTCTGCCTGTCTTGTCTGTCTACCTGCCCATCTCTCTGCCTACCTGTCTGCCTATCTGCCTGTCTTATCTGCCTGTCTGTGTCAGCCTGTCTGCTTGTCTTCCTGCCTGCCTGCCTGTCTATCTGCCTGTCTGATGTGTCAGCCACTATACTGGTCCAGGCAGGGGCAGGTGGGAAGATAGCAGGCCTGGACTCTGCACCATGCACTGTCTCTGGGCATCTTTCTTGATCAGCCCAGGATGACCACTGTGGGCATCGCCATCAGCACCACCAGCACCCAAACCTCAGAGCATCCAGAGATGACCCTGGCCTGGCCTCAGTGGAGGGGATGGTCCCACACCACCTAATTTTTAAAAATGTTTAAATCCTCCAAAGATGGCATCTGCTCAGTCTGAGCTGGTTCACGGCCCCCAGCAACTCACAGCCATTTTCAGCTTCCCTCGGCATGTGGGAGGCAGGGCCGAGTATCCAAGACGGACTGGCCTCCAGCAGCGGGGGCCCTGAGTGTCCAGGACAGACCCAGCGTCCAGCAGCGGGGGCCCCGAGTGTCCAGGACAGAGCCGGCGTCCGGCAGCGGGGGCCCTGAGTGTCCAGGACAGAGCCGGCGTCCGGCAGCGGGGGCCCCGAGTGTCCAGGACAGACCCAGCGTCCAGCAGCGGGGGCCCCGAGTGTCCAGGACAGAGCCGGCGTCCGGCAGCGGGGGCCCTGAGTGTCCAGGACAGACCCAGCCTCCAACAGCGGGGGCCCCGAGTGTCCAGGACAGACCCAGCGTCCAGCAGCGGGGGCCCCGAGTGTCCAGGACAGACCCGGCGTCCGGCAGCGGGAGCCCCGAGTGTCCAGGACAGAGCCGGCGTCCGGCAGCGGGGACCCTGATTGTCCAGGACAGAGCCGGCGTCCGGCAGCGGGGGCCCTGATTGTCCAGGACAGAGCCGGCGTCCGGCAGCGGGGGCCCCGAGTGTCCAGGACAGACCCAGCGTCCAGCAGCGGGGGCCCCGAGTGTCCAGGACAGAGCCGGCGTCCGGCAGCGGGGGCCCTGAGTGTCCAGGACAGACCCA